>JAMQGT020013973.1:0-18699 GCA_024447675.2 Pterophyllum scalare
ATTTTCTCTGTGTTATTGTAGGGTCTTTACCCACAATACAAAGGGCCTTGAGGTGACGGTTTGTTGTGATTTGGCGCTATATAAATAAAATTGAATTGAATTGAATTGAATTTCTATCATTCACACACAGTCATACTCCAATGGTTGCATCGGAGAGCAACTTGGGGTTAAGCTGAGGTGGTTTAGGCATCTTAAAATGATGCCTCCGGCCTTGGTATTCTCCTGAATGAGCCAGAGGAGGTGCTATGGAGAGGGGAGGTCTGGGCTTCTCTGCTTTGGCTGCTGCCCCTTTGACCCATTCACGGATAAGTGAAAGATAATGGATGATGGATGGAAGCATGGATGGATGGACTGGATGATGGAAAGATGACAGAAGAGGTGTGAAGTTGTATTACACTTAATCAGCCTTCCTTCCTGTCTTTTGATTTCCATCTGCTTTTGCCTCAAGATCTGGGTACATTTTCTTACTTTGGTGGGCCCAACAGTAAAATAGAAACCATATCTTGTCTGATTTTTCTACAAACAAAACACTGCAATCAGAGTAATTTGAAAGTTGTTACACATGGTGGTTGTAATACATTCAGTCCTTTTATTCTGGATAGGTTGAGTTAACTGTACTGAGTACTAAAGTAATTTACCTCCACCAGACAGTCGCTGGTCTAATTCAGAATATTCAATTTCAGCTATCCTTTTAAATTTAGTCAAGAGAAAAAAAATCATCTGGTCAACATTTTTGTGTCAGGACATTAATATGCATGCATGAGCATGTATGGGAGACAAGCATACAGTCACACACTGGGTGCTATAATATGAGAAGTGGCTCTCTCCAGATTTCTGTGGTCACACCTGGCTGAACAACACAGTAATTAACCCTGATTTCACTTAGTGGCCTGGAAGAACATACAAATGCACACATACCCACACAAATTAATTTGAAAACCCAATAATCATGACACCTTACATGTGAAAACACAAATGAAAAGGCATGATGATACACACACCCAGAGACAAATTAAGCCACACAAGATGATTTCACAACACATGAATGAATAGATTGGAAAACTCACAAGTACACTAATGTGTGAATCAAGGACAATGACACATTTACACAAATTTAGAAATGCACACTGTGCACACAGGGCTTCAGGGAGGTGTGTTCATGCATGTGCGTGTGTTTAATTTTTCCGTTCTCTCTTGTTCACTGTGTTGGCATGGGTTATTCCCCTGGCACAATGCATGGCTGACAGCACCTGAGCTTCACACACAAACACAAACACAGAGGACAGACACAGAAACACATACATGCAAAGAGACACATTCAGTCGGGTAAGCAGCACACACACAGACACACACACACACACTTGGATGTTCTCAGGAGTACAGTCTGTGCGTTCTGCTAACAGATGGTAATGACAGTTTCAGTCCCTGGACCATCATCTAATCAAAACAGCACACACACACACACACACACACACACACACACACACACACACACTCCAGCCTCCCTTCAGATTAAAACATCCTTCACACCAAATAAGGTTAACAGCATAATTCAAACCAAATATGCATTGAGAACATAATTATAGGCCGGTGTGCCTCTTGCATTGAAACGGATTTCAGTGATGCAATTTAAATTCCATTAAAAACAAACACAGTTCAATCCCCCCTTGCACCACATGATTATATTTTTAATACCTATAAAAATAAAAATATTTCACACTAAACATTTTAGAGTAGACAGATGTATTTGGGGGAAATGCATCCCAGACTTCTAATTCAAAATTAACTGGAAACATTCCATTCCTAAAACAAATATGACATATATGATAAACAATGAAACCCGTACATCAGAGGGCATGTTACCCCGTGACTGCAGAAAACCATTCCTTTGTGTTTGTATGTCTATTCCCTCAGAATAAACCTTGGCTGGGATGCAACACAAGATGTTGTAGAACGGCAGCCCCGGAGAATGTCAAGCGATCAAGCATAAACTCAGCTCTGCAGTGACTGAGCACAGAGGGCTTCGGCGTCTTGGTCAAGGACACTTAAAAGGAGAATAAAAAATTGTGAGGTAGTACTGCTCTAACTCTTAAAGAATAAACGGCAGGAAAGAGAAAACCTGTGGCTATTGCTAATTGCTTTGCTCTATGCCAGCAAGCAAGATAGTTTAAGAGATACACATTAGCATACACTGCTTGACTGTTTTTGTGCAGAACAATCACAGACCAGCTTGAGCCTGTTTAACATACGCTATGTTGACCAAGTCAGTGTTCAGAAAAATTAATGATTATTTCATCTTTATTCAGAACTTGATGAAGTCCACAAGTTAAAGGTGGAGACAAAGATGGTTATAAAGACCGAATTAAAAACACAGTGCACCAGAAGGAGACCGGGAGAGCTAAAAGAATGTAATTATGTCTGACAACAACAGATAGCTGCAATGCTATAATTCTATCAAAGTCCTTACAACAATATTATCCAACCTCCTCACTACATCAATATCCTTCTCAGTAGGACAGGATTGTATTTCCTGTTGTTCACAAGAACCATGGGAAAGGGAGTGAGCTGCTAAATGGCAGATTTTCCTTCATATTTCGGGCCTGTCACAGAGTTGATAGATTGCATTAGAGTATTTGAATGTCCTCAGTGAGAGGATTTGTCAAACAGTATAGAACAGCATGCTACGGGGGCAGAGGAAAGCAGAAGGTGAGACGGGATGAAAGCAAAACACAGAAAAAGAAAAGAAGAAACAGGCCAAGAAAACGGAGAAAACTGTTGGTAAATTAATTCGTATGTATGGCAGCATGATGCATTCTGTTCATGGTCTTTGATATCTTTAAATCTGTTGATAAGGGTGATGTTTTAAATGTGTATTTTTTACATTACATGTTTTTAGCTACGACATTTCATCACTCTGAGAATTACCTGTGGGAATATTACATATTTCCTGGACATCTGATATGTTTGGATATCTTGAGTAGTTCTGTGAGTTTGATCCCAAAAGGATTTCTCAGCATTATAATTATCCCACTCTTCTCTGTATTCCTGCTAAAACACAGCTGTACTCGTCCTTTGGCCTCATTAAAGACACACAGATACAAAGTCACCTTACACTTAGCTGACTATGAACATTTGAAGGATAAAAAAAAAAACTTTAAATATAAAAAGATAAATAAATATACAAAATACTGGTATTGGTTTTGAAGACTGAGAGAAAGGGAGCGAACATGAATCCAAATACTGGGAAGAAAATGAAGTGAAAGATGGACAAAGGCTGGCAGAAACTGAGTGAATGAGGGCTCATTGTGAGTTCTAGTCACTATTCTCAGGTCTATTCAGTATTCCATCCTCAGCATTCTCACAGCCCTAATGAGCAACAGCCAAACACACACACACACACACACACACACACATCTACACAACCACAACCCAGGCTTGTTTCTCACTTTCTAAAGAAACCGTCCCACTTTACTGCATCCATTCTGAACAATGCTCTTCTTTTATGCATCAAAATTACTTTCAGATACTCTGGTTTTAAAATGAAAGATGATTTGTCTTCTGCTTATAGTTTGAGGCAGTTAAACAGATGAACGTACCTTTAACAATGAGGTCAGCATAGTTGGACACCCCGGAACCGCCATCCGATCGGATGACACAGCGGTAGCGGCTTGTGCTGCGCTGAGATGTGTCACCAACGCTGACCGTTGCAGAAAAACGTCTGTGGTTCACCACCCTGGTCACCATCAGTGCCGTGTCCTTACCATTCCATTGCTGCATGGCAGAAAAGACCAGATAGTTTTTAGCAAAAGCCTTGTAGCATGTTCCCTTTGATGCTGACCGAGCATCGTTACTTCATAAAGGCCGCTTTCTCCTTACACAAATGGAAATTACTGGTAATACTCAGAGTAGCAAAGCTTGTTCGTACCAGCTTACATGACTGTACAAAGTAAAAGCAAAGAATCCGTGACAGTTTGTAGATCATATTTTATAAGAATGGCATTTGGTTTACAGTTTGTCATCATGTACAGATACCGGAGCCAGAAAATCCAAATATGGGGAAAAAATGAGCTACTTCCATATCTTGTTTCATCTGATTATGAAACAGGGACACACTTGTAGGTCAGCTGATCAGACCCCAACTTATTTCAGCACTAGCATCTTATGAAATGTATCAGATGCAGTGAATGGTACTTTGATCCCTATTTCCTATATAAAAAAAAAAAGTATCTCCCTTGACTTCAATATTACACCTCTATAGAGTTAAGAAGCTCAAATTAAGGAAAAGAATAATCAAAATTGCAACACAGGGCAAGCTATCCCAATTTTAGATATGATTGAAGCTTTTATTAGAGTATTTTTACATTATTCATAAAGTTACAAAATAGTTTCTCCTCATAAATTGCTGTCCCTAAAACATTTGGTGGCCACCAAAGTTGGCTGGTTTTTTTCCCCATTAAGACACATCTGCAGTCACATAGCTACATAGTAGCAAAGGGGTTATTTCTGGGAGACAGGGCTGTCCCGGTATGTTTGAAATCCCCACTCAAAATGAAGAGGTTTCTGTTACAAATGTGCAGTCTCCGAGGATGAACTCTGATTGGTCTGATGACCCAACTGGTGTGATTGTGGGCTCTGATTTGTTGTCACACACAATCAACGGGACACGCCAACGAACAGGAACTCAGAAATCTGCAAATTTAGATAAATCTATAAAGCTACAGTTATTTGCTATTAACAAATTACACTGTGTTACTTACATCAGAAACACAGTGAGTAACTGAAGCAACACTGAACAGGTCAGACATGAAATCATTTTCTGCTCTGCGTACGATCCGGTGCCATGATTTGTTTCTTTTTTACAAATGTATTATCTGCCAATTTGGAAAACACACTCGCCCATCATTCTCAGTGGTATACACTCATTCACTGAAAACATGCAAGCTTGCAATACGCGTGGATGTAAAGTAGAATGAGTGCGTAGGCATGGCTGCTCACAATGTATACACACAGACACACAAACAAGTCACACGTGCAAAGATGGAATCAGTGGTGCAAAGCAGAACAACAACTTTTAATCAATTCTGAAATAAAGCTGGAAGTGTTGGGATGTATGTTCGCCACGCAGGACTTTTTAAAGAAATAAAAGTTCATTTGTTAGGCCGTGCTTTTAATTTGTTTTTAGTTTAGTAATATACACGTGCTTATCATACTGTCCATTAAAATTAAACACTGAGAAACTCACCAGTACATACTGTAGGTACTGATGTCTGTAAATATGCGACGTTGTTGACATTCCTAGTACTGTTAGTATATGTATATTCATACTTGTAAGCCAAAGTTACTACATTGGATAAACATCGGTTTGGAACATTATATATATATATATATATATATATATATATATATATATATATATATATATATATATATATATATATATATATATATATATATAATACTCACCTGTAGCCAGAGTTTATCATGCTGGGACCACTTCCCTCCAGCAGTACACTGGAAAGTAGCATTCTGGCCCACATTTACCTCCACATTCTGCAGACGTAGAAAGTGAGGTGCTTTACCTGCAACACAGAGAGCAAATGGACCCTGTGTAAATATATATATAAAACTGTGTATAAAACTTGAGATAAATGTGAATTCATACTTTTAAAAAAAATGTAAAAAAATTGCATGCTCCTAAAAGTGTTGCTATTTTGAAGCTTTCACACTGGATTCATGCAGGTAATAAGAAAGAACATCTGCAAGAAAACACTGAGCAACACTGACTGATTCTAGGAGAGCTCAACATTGTGTGGAGTGAGGCAGAGAAACTCTGTGGCCATGAGACAGATGAGCAGTCTGTCAGGGAGACAGGCAGCCAGACACTGGGTGACTTTGGTCTGCCATTGAGACCAGCCTGCGACTGGTTAATTTCATTTTGCCTGTCTGCAGACACAGATAAGACTAACAGGGTATGCATCGATCACTCAGCAATGATAATTTGTCCTGACATTAATGGTCAGCTTGTTGCAAATGACAAGGACAAAAATCTAAGATTTGCTTTTTGACAATCATTTCATTATTTTTATAATCCTCTTTTTCCTCAGTCTCTTTACATTAAATTGGATTTGGGGTTTTCTAATTTGAGGTATTTATTTTCCTTACATTGTGAATATGTTCTCTTTTTTTCATGTTTCCACCACCCACTTTTGACTGATATGATTAATGGCTTGCAAAGGTGAACTAAGAGGAACACGGATGGACAGAGGGAACATAGATTAAAAAAATGGTTAATGGTTTTTCTTCTTGTAGTTTTCATTTAGAGTGAATTCAAACTTAAATCATTCATGAAATAATTTAGCCATACTTATTACCTCCAGTAAAAATGTCTTGTTTTGAGTCATTTCTCTAAATTAGAGTTATACTGAATGAGCGTGAAAATTTCACTCCTAAAACAACACAAACAGCTAATAAGAACAGAGTGAGAATGTCACAGAGTTCCACTGAATAGGCGGGCTGTGATAAGCAGTCCAGAGTTTTGTGAAGCAAAGTGTTTTTGTCACATTTGAGTGATGAAGACCCTGAGTCTGGACCTTCTTCCTGGTTCTCTGCAATCTGTCTGCAACCCTCACAATCTGTCCTTTATGCTGTGTTTGTGTGTGTGTGTGTGTGTGTGTAAGTGTGAGATATCTATAAAACAGATGATGCTCAGCAGGGCTACAGTTGTGCAGGGTCAACCATCATAACACACACGCAATCTCTCTCACTTACGACAAGGGTGAGCCAGAACTCGTATGTCATCGATGGCAATGAAACCTGGATGGCCTTGGACTGAAACGGCTTCAAATATTACCTGAGGCAAGAAAGGAAAGAAAGGAAACAAAGGAAAGGAAAGAAAGGAAAGTTAGGAAGATAGGAAAGAAAGAAAAGAAAGAAAGAACTGGAATGAAATTCAAAATTAAAAACTTTCTTTCACAAACTGGAACATCTTGACATCCCTATAAAGCTCATATGGAAACCCCAGGGGAGTTTTCCACTAAAAGTCAGCAACTATTCCTCTTTTCACTTCGTCCCTTCTGTCTCCATCCTTATGCCAACCACATATGCTGCCTCTCCTCTGCCTTCTTCCTCTCATTTCCCATTTAAACCTCTTCTTTTCTCCTTGTTTCTTCCTATTCTTTGTCTGTCCTTGCGCTTTTCAATTCTTTCTACCATCTCCTTCCTTATCTTTCTGTAGCTGTTTGTGTTTTTCCTCTATTGTTCCTTTCTCTTTGTAATTGCTCTTTTGTGTCTTTCTCATTTTTCTCTCCCAACAGGACAGTCTCTATATTTTTCCACAGACTTCATGCAGACTCTCAGGGTGTCAGCAGGGCTGTCAACGGGCCATGCACTCCTGACCCACACATATACAGACTACACATACTACGCGCGCCACACACACACACACCTCTGTGCTGTACTTGTCAGGATCCTCAACAGTATCAGCTGCAAACTCACTCTGAATACTAAAGACTCTCTGGGAAGTCTTTCCTCTCGTCTGTTGCTTCAGAAATAAATCCCTGTTGGCGTCAAGTTTCTAAAAGTCACAGTCGCTGGTGAAGTTTCTCTGTGTTAGCAGCAATTTGACAATATTGTGCTCAGTGTTGGTAAACTGAATTTAACCAGAAATTATGAGCATTTATAACTTTATATTGACTCGAACAATAGCACGTGTCTGTGTGTGAAATTATAAGATCCATTCCCAATTTTCTCATATAAGCTAATTTTAGTGCTGCTTTGACCCTGAGGAGGACGCATGTTGTTCAGTATTTACAGTTTCATGTCTAATCTTGACTTTCAGCCTTTTTCTTACCGGTTGATATTTTTTTCATGAGTGTTGGTCAGAATTTTTTTTCATTGTGTAATAAAACTAAATTCCATGCAATTCAAATTATGTCTGCATGTCCACTGAAGAGCTGGATTAAGAAAAAACAAACAAACATGCATTTATCTTACGACTCTGTGTTGTTATGATAGTACAATAAAACAAATTACTGCCCTAAAAAAGTTCAACAATTCAGAAGAGGAAGTAAATTGTCTATAAAATTTCTTTCTGCCCTCAGTGGCGTCCAGTACTCTATACTAAGTGCTGTTTCTCCCTGGGAGGTGACTCTTTATTAGGAAAGGAAATATACACAGATACACACTGACATTTAATTCACTTTGATTACCATTCTGCCTTGTATCTGTGTGCGACACAGGGGCGCCTTCATTTACTGAGCACAGCTCAGTCATTAAGTACAAGAGAGCTGCTTTTGTGCAGCCTCATAAAATAACACAGCAGGGTAAGTCTCTGTACCTTCGACCGATCAGCGCACACACACACAGGCGCGCACACATACACACAAAGAAATGCACACCTAAGAGTAAGGTCCATACTTTTTCTTTTTTTTTTTTTTGGACAATGACACTGTACTTTATGTACATGTACGTAGTACAGTAGTTATAATAGTATTTCCAGATAGCTTGAGTGCATTTGCAGTACCTGATAGGAGTTGGGCCAGAATGTAGAAATGGCCAGTTCAGCCTTCACCCAACCTTCAGTGACAGTATCAGAGGCATTCCACACTGGATTACCCTGAGCACCTCCATTCACCTGCAGGCAGGCAGAGACAAGAGACAGAGTTTAATTAAAGAGATTTAGTGGATACAAAGCAGAAAAGGGAACACTGTAACAAACTGGTTTACAAAATCAACCAACCATTTGGACCACATTACCCCAAAACTCCTTTGTTTCCAAAGCCAAATCCTCTTAGGTCAAGATTACTGGATGCTTTTATCTCTTCTATCCATCTCTGAATTTCTCTAGTTTTTTCCTCACTAGTCAGTCCTTTCATATCTCCATTCAAATGCACAGATTCTTCTTAATTCTACTGAGATGCCCATGAGCGCATTCATGCCTTAACATAAAACATTCATTCTTGCAGGTCCAGACCAACTCCTGTTTTATGCCGTGGCAGCTACTCCTTACTTTTAATGGCAGGTATTCTTAATCAGCTTTTGAACCCATTAATACACGGCGAGCCATAAGTCCTACTTCCTAAAAGTCTACAAAGTACATAAAGATCAAGAACAATGCTGTCTACTAGAGTATATCATGGCTAAGTTTATCCCTGCTAAAAGAGAGAATAGATGATGCCTTTCTGTTTACCTGCATATTACTTTATCTCTTGCAGACTCTCTCTCTCTCACACACACACACACACACACACACACACATATATTCAGTGCCGGAGGCTAAGCTTCATCCCTCCTTTACGGAGAACAGAGGTGTGTTTGTTTGTTTACCTGCTCAGGCTTCATCAGCCCCTTCATATGTCAATCTATCCCTCCCCATCATTCAGTCAGACTCTCACACATGCAAACAGACAGACCCACATACCCACACACACACACACACTGACTCACTCATTGAACACACACCTTGATATAGACGTTGAGTGTGCCTGGGCTGGCTCCATCCCGGCTGGATAGAGAGTAAAGAAAGTCGATGCAGTGGGTGTCGTTCTCCTTCAGGGTGGGCATGTACAAGTGGGCCTTCTGCCCCGATGCCCGGCCTGATGCATTCACCACCATGAATGAACCTACAGAAAGAAAAATAGAAAGATGACACCGATAAAACGGTCATTGTTAGATGATCGATAAAGAGTTTTTCACTGAGCCTAACAAAGCTGGGAGCTACTGTGTGAAAAACATTTTCTAAGGTATGCAGAATCAAATGGGTAAGCAAAGTAGAATGAATTAATATTCAGAATTCAGGCTTAATCTGTCGCTTTAGATAACTGGTTCTTATAGTTTGCATGGTTTAACGCCATTCCAGTAAATTTCAAGTCATTAATATGTTGTCATGTGTGCCAGTGTATTTAGGCTACAGCACAAATGCACAGGAAGCAAACCAGCTGCAACCCTGAGAATTACTTGGTAATTAATTTGGATTTATTTTGTTTTTTTTTAAGCAAATAAAAAAAAAAAGGTCTTTCCAGTCTTCATGCCATTATTGCATTTGCAGTACCAATAAACACCTTCTTGACTGATTTGTGTTGTAAATTTCACTATGAGAGAAACATGCTGCAAATTGAGTTTGCAGCCTAATTACTGTTGAACATGCTATTAATTACTAAATACTGAAATGCTGTAACACAGTTGACTAGCTTTGTGTGGCATTCGCCAGATGCTTGATAAAGAAAAAAAAAAAAGACCTCAGGCTGTTTAATTCGGCAGAACTGTATATCAATGTCTTAATGTATCCACACCCTAGGGGTTCTGAACCGAGACGTAAAACACATTTTCTCTGTCGACTCTTTGTTTAAGTGTGTTTTAGTCAGTGCTTTATGGCACAGGATGAAGCTTTTATGGTTTGGCCTCCTCCATTTGGCTGACTGCCATCAGGTGGACTGAGAGTTAGAAGTGACTGGGAGAACAGTGAAAGGAGAGATAATGAATCAAGCAGATGTGACTCTGCAGTTATAACAGTGTATGTGTGCATGTTTGCTCTACTGCAAATGTATAAAAATGCTCTGAATTAATGTAAGACGAGAGAAATTGTGCGCAGTGAACAGCAGCTTAAAGGTACCGTCAGATTCTGAGGTTTTTTTAATGGGAAAAATATTGTACTCATAAATATACACTGATTAGTGTGTAAGTACATCTTCCAACAAACTAATGCATTTTCACAAACTTAGAATGAATCCATTAAAATACACAGGCGTGGGCTCCAGTGTGTGGACGCCACCATGTTGCCCTACCATCTTTAATACAGTGGTTGAGCTGGGCATCGCCGATCAGCCTAATCATATTGTATGTTTGTGACTGGAGAGTGGCCACATACTGTGTGTAGTACGCCAAGGGTGGAGGAGGACTCAGGCGTTTGTGTGCCTTGGAGGCAAATTTTAATTCATGTCTTCACCTTCAGACTTAAGATATGAAGGATCACACCCATGTTTCATCATCTGAGAAGGGGTCCCTGTCACTAAAGAAGCAAAGACATTAAGTAAAGAGGCAACACGACCTGTGTCAGGATAAAGCGCGAGTAGATTTTGGCACAGTAGTCTGTTTTTTGCTCGATGGGTAAATCAGTATAATAGTCTAAATTTTCAATTCAATTCAATTTTATTTATATACCACCAAATCACAACAAACAGTCGCCTCAAAGCGCTTTATATTCTAAGGTAAAGACCCTACAGTAATTACACAGAAAACCCAACAAATGACCCCCTATGAGCAAGCACTTGGTGACAGTGGGAAGGAAAAACTCCCTTTTAACAGGAAGAACCAGGCTCAGGGAGGGGTAGTCATCTGCCATGACTGATTAGGGCTGAGGGGAGAGAGACAGAGATTTTAATATATATAAATTGAATGTTTTTATTATCTAAAGCACAGTAACGGGCAAAATGCTACAGCTAGTTTTACTAGCCTCACGGTACCATTGGGAAGGTTATTTTTTTTGTCACAAAAACAGATTTCACCAAATAACATTTTAATTCACAAACATCATTTTCATAAGAGGAAGTTATAATTTATATAGTTTATACTAGTTTATTACAGTGGCCACCATAACTAGGATAGTGCGCTTGAATTGGGAAGGCGAAGAAAAGAGAATTCAGTTAACTACAATCTGCAATCTACTGACATCTGGTGGTGAGAGTTTCAACACTACACCTTTAAGAAAATGAGGACACCCTGAGTAAAGTTTGCACAAGGTTTTTCTGCTTTGTGACATTGTTCTACTGTGTTATTGGGGATCTTGATAAGCTGACAAATCTACCCTGTTGCTTTATATTAAGCTCCATGTTATACTGTTCGTACCTCAGTGCATTTATGGCACAGATGTAAAAGATGTAATGTAGCAAGAATAGCATAAAAAATAAGAAGTCAAATTAAAACTTTTACTGATACTGAATTGAATTCAGGATTACCATAACCTTATCTGAATTATAATCTTACTTTAAGCAAGCCTGAATTCACATGCATGCACATATTCAGGTGCCTAAAGGACACAGGTCCCTCAGTAAGATCCCATCCATTTCAGCTAAATGATGCTAATCCAGCCCAGCACTGTAGAAGTCTGAGGTTGCGATGGTCAACGTGATGGTGTATGTGTGCCCGTGTATACCGATATTGTTGATGTTACAGTAATTTGACGTGGGCTTGCCTGACAGCTGAGGACTGTGTCTTATTGCTGAAGTTAAATGAAGGTTTGTGTGTGCGTGTCTGCCTGTGTGCGTGTTAAATTAATCTAGCCCGGGTTTCTAAACAGGTCTTTCCACAGTGAACTGGGTCTGATTGCATTTCCTATTCCAAATGCTCACACAGAAACACACCCGAGCATACGTGCATGCACCTCTCTCGCTTCTCCACATTCATCGTTTTTTTTTCCCTCCTCCTCTGATGCTCTGTGGGGCTCCTTCCACGGGTACTTTTGCTTATCTGCTCTCTGTTGTTGTTTGTTTTTAAAGCAGACTCGAGTCACTCTGACACTCAAACGATACGTGTGACGGCTGTTACCCGGAAACCTCTCTCACCATGACGACTCTCTCTGTGAGAGAGGCAGAAGTGCTGCAATGCACACGTGCGCATAAACGGATTAGACACAATATTAAAATCACTAACCGGTTAAGTGAATTCATAATTTTGCTACACTGAAACTTTCTGCTGGGACACCTTGTGTCGTGACTTTTTTTGTGAATATTAGTTAGACAAATAATACGGCAGCGACAGGACAGGGTGTCCCACCACACTGCAAAAACTGAACAGGAAGCACTTGAGGAATATGACAAACAACCCAAACAGCTGACCTGCCTTCCAAACACACTTGATCCCAGTCTGAGTGAGGACATGAGGAACGTGCCCGACACAGCAGGAAACCTCTACAGCTTGGCATGCTCTGTGCATATTCACACATATGGATCATCCTATTCAAAAGGCCAGCCACACAAACAAAACACACAAACTAAACCCAGACACCTATGAAGACCCATTTTGATACAGTGAAATATCAATAAGACACTGACAATCGTGTTTTCATTCAGTCACACGTGCCCTAACAAACACCGACACGCCGTGACACACAAAAACAAGTGCACACAACCATCATTTCACACATTGTTTCCCAGGTGTGAGGTCAATCTGTTAACGTGGCAAAAACTGATGAATCGGTCTACCGTGTCAGCGCGCACACGCAAACGCAGCCGTGCACTCACACAAAATAACTGGGTCAGCTCAGTGTAACCAACGTTCCAGCGCACACTGCCACATGAGACCAGCTGTTTTCACAAATACTGCCGCGAGTTTGAGGTTTCACTTTTATTTTTCAGAAGCAGCAAACATCAAAGGACGGCAGATTCCTCAGCTGTGCCTGTCAGCTGCTGAAGTGCCGTTGAGCAAAGTGTTTAACCCCTGATGCTGTTGTAGACTGGAATATTGAATTGTTCAGTGTTGATCAATTTCAAAATATAGTAAATCTCTCAGAGCAACAACAACTGGATTTCACATCTAAACACATTCCAGATTGACATTTCAACTGGTAAACAGCTTTTTATTGGAATTTCCTCCAGTTAAAAAAAAAAATAAATGTGATGGTGATGCTGTTCACTCTGATTGGTTAACTTCACATAGTTAACCAATCTGGAGCAATGACAGGTATGACAAAGTAATCACGACACAATTTTTATGTGAGGTGTAAAAATATTATAGAAGAGCATTTTAATGACATTAATGACATTACATAGACATTAAACAATCCTAACTTGTGGTGGTGTACAGTACTGTGCAAAAGTCTTGAGTCACACCTCCTGTGTTTATATTTTGGAGCCAGAGTTTCCTGGAATGTTCTCCAGGCTTTTTGTCGGTCTTTCGTAGTTTTCTTTAGACTTTAGCTACTTTTTCACTCATTTTCAGTGCGGCCTTTGTACCTGACCATTTTCATATTGTTTTTAGTCTGCTAAGCCACTTAATGCTAACCTATGAACCATTAAAGCATAAAAAAGGAACCTAACAAGGGATGGGCAAGTGTTGTATTCACACATAACTGACAGCTTAGCAAAGAACCCATTTTAAATTGTATCTTTAAAAATTACTACATACTAGCAAAACCGTAATTTGTTCCCATGTCTTAAATGAACAATGCCAACAATAACACAGCATTTCTGCACCAACAAGGTGATTCCCTAACAGATCCAGTCAGTACAGTGCATATTAAAGGCTGCCAAAACCTCGAGTGGTATAAAAATATAGCGGCTCATATGTGCATGAGTGTGAGAGGGAAAACCCGGGACACAAGGAGGTTCTCAAAGGTGGGTCACACAGCTCAGCGGTAATAAAATCTGTCTAGTTAGCATGCAGATTGCTGCACTCTCAGAGATGCACTACCATAACAAGTGCACAGTAGCATGCTCTTTAATTATTTTACTTAATAAATGAGATGGCTACAGTTGCCTGGTTGCCAAAAGTTTCATTATAGTTCATGTTTCTCAGAAGTCGAGTACCTTCCTCCAAAGGTATTATTTGACAGGTGAAAAAATGACAATGCTTTTCAATGCTTTAAAGTTTCTGTTTTGCAGCACATGTGTAAAACAGAAACTGATTTTCCAGTGTCCAGTCACTTACAAGAGCATATAACTGGTTATGAAGAGTGTAGGCTGTTGGCTAAGAATAAGACATGTAGAGTGACACATCGTGACCTCTGTTGTCTAGGGAACCCTTAAAGAAATACACAGCACAATCATTTCACCCTCCTGGTTGTTATCATTTAGAGACCTGCTAGATATAATTTCCATATCATTAAAAGCAGCTTTAAACTGGTCCTTCTATCTTCTTTTCTCTCTGTTCAAATCCAATTAAGTAAGAAGGAAACTGAGTATTTTTAATGTGTGCGTATCATTTTAAGAAAGAAAGCAGGGAAAGTGAGAGATACTGGAAAGAAGAAAGGAAATGAGGGAAGAAACAGTAAAGCAGCATCAGCTTTGATGCAGGCAGGACTTACAGTGATGGCAAAATATGCTGTGATCTAAAAAAAACCCCATCATTTTCATTATTGTTGCAAAGTTAACGGCAAAGGAAACACCACACTGTGAAGACACACACACACGCATAAAGCACTTGAACCCACATGTTCAAAGTCCAGATTGGGTCCTGCACCGCCATCATCCCAGTTAGGTTAAGCTGTATTTGCCCTCTTCTCCCAAATCTCCCTGCTCGTCTGTTTTTAAGTGGCTAATGTACATTTAATTATTACGACCATTTAAAACAGGCATTTGAGTTTAAATTTGTTGTCAGCTGCAAGCACAGAATAATGATACCACATAGAAATAATTGAGTCCAGACTCACTCCCTCCTACACTCAGTGAGGAAACCTTGGCATCACACTGCACTGGGTAGGTTTTAGCACGATCTTTCAATATGCCAGGTTAACGTTCTAAATCCTCCCAACACTTTTCATGCCTAAACCTAATTAAACGGCAAGTAAAAAGAAAAGTTTTTTTAAAAAAAAGTAAATCACAAATAAAAACAAGCTCAACTATGAGCAAAAATAAAGTTTCACAGGGGACGTGACCCCGGTGTCCTCGTCTGTGGTTTTGGGATTTACTCATCATTACGGTGAAAGTAGTTGTGATTTACTCCACCGTAATTACAGTTTACCTCTTTAAGGCTTTTTCGTGTTTTTGCATTGGTCCAGTGGTAGGCCTACGGACAGCTTTAGCAGACAGTTGTCCGGCTCTTGCTTGTGCTGTTGCTGGTCCTTCAGTCAGCCAAGGAGAAAAGCAGTGTTGTAACATACAGAGAGCAGAGGTGAAACCAAGGGCTGAGTCCACGGCAGCCGCTCTCCACGCCTTTCATGTTGTTCTTGACATTTTTAAGCTCTTCTCCTGTTTGCTGCTGTTGGTTTCCTTCTGTTTCCGGCTGATTTTGTAGCCTACACACAGAGTCATCTACATGCCGTTGTGTTTTTGGAGGACTGCACACAAGCATGTGTGTGTGTGTGTGTGTGTGTAGGTTGTGTAGCGCCCTGTGTAGGCAAACTCTGTACCTACGTATACTTAGAAAATCGCAGCACCGTAAAATAAGCTTTATCCAGACTTGGTTGCTCAACAGGAGCATTTGCTCTCCGGCATCATCAAAGGATAGATACCTTCTGTTTATATCTGAGGCATCAGCACGTTTGACAAAAGGGAAACAAGTTCAACTTTACAGCTACACTCCCTCACCTGTACACAAGTCTTCAATCTATATATATATATATATATATATATATATATATATATATATATATATATATTTACATATTGCAGGAATCCGATAAGTGGCAAATCAGTAATTGTAATGCCATTATCGGGGCAATAGACTACACGACGAATGCAAACAACTCATTTATCCATCTAAAACTGAATCTGAGCTCCTCCCATTTTATCCTCTGTACCTTCAATTCTTCCTTTTTCCACTCCATTCTTGTCTGTAACCTTCTTTGAAATCCACTTATGATCCATTTGCCTTTCCCCCAGCTCCCAGCTTCAGTCTTTCTGCCTCTCTCTGTCATCAGTGGCTTGTACACACACAGACACCTCATCATTAGAGTGACATTTACTTCCAACACGAGCCCGAAAGAAGCTTTTAAAGCATCAAAATCTAATTCATTTACACCTATTACTGCAAATGGAGCAGGTGGTGTGTCTGAACCTGTGTGTATTTGTGCATTTGTTTGTGTGCGCCCGGGGAATTTTGTCACTCTTCGCAGACCTCGCAAATAGCTTCCATAATGCTCTTACATTGGTTTACATTGCGGTTGGCTGGCTCTCTTCATTTGCACAAAACACAAAAGCCAAATTTCGACACTTCACCGGTACGTGGTAGCAAAAGGGAATTTAGGAGGCCAGTACGAGAAAGAGCAAGAAATCACGGTGACAAACCAAGTGCTGGCAACTTTGTCTCAAAAAGAGAACAAGAGCTTCAGGGAGAGTGACGGTTCAATTACCAGGGCAATCATCAGCTGTCAGTCCTGTAAAATAGCAGATTGGATTATGCATGTACTTTAGAAGCAAGAACATGTCATTTTCATGTGGTCTACATCTCAACAAGAAGGGCATAAAGTATTGGCAGAACCCTGAAGGAAGATAAAAACTTTCAATCTACATAATCTCCATAACAAACTTTTTTTTTTTTTAACAAAACAGTGGGGTTTTGAGGTTGAGACATAAAAGTTGCAACAAAGCAGAGAGAAGCGCAGACTAAATCGCTTTTTAATAGATCAGTCACATCCCCAGATTTCCTGTTGAAACATGATGTTGATGCAAAATGTTCACAGTACGATGTGCTCAAATGGCTCCCTGGGGTCTCTGCTCAAAGCACGCTGTGTAGCTCTTAAATCTCTCTTTCATTCTTCTTATCGGGTGTTTTGTGTCTGTCATCTTTTGGATTAAGACGCGCTCGGAGCTCTGAGCAAGAGATCTCTTGCTGTTCTTTTAATATCTAAGAGTTTGGTATACATTTGTAATTTTGACTGGGCTTTTGAAATCCAGCGATAGAGATTTGATTTGATGGTGTTGTGAGACAGTGCATGTCCACATGTGGCCTGGAAATGTCTGTCAGGAAGCTCCTGTGGCTGTTTTCGTACTCTGTTTTTACATTCTGTCAACTTTTTTATACACCTGCTGTGCTTTTCTGTATCTTTACGAGGCTTGTTATTATACTGTCACTGAATACAGTGATTGGAACTTAATGTAAGTGCATTGTCAAGTGCTGAATTATGGCCATTTCTTCAGTCTGTGTTTAAGGACTACAACATTCAGCGTTCTGCAGGCATGTCTGCACTGTGACTGAACAATCACAGAAGACCAGAGAAGAAGAGACGAGGAGATTGCCGTATAATTCTTGTCTGAAATAGGAATCTATTTGCTAAACAGTCCTGGGTCTTCTATGTCATATTTTTTTTTTCATCTCGTGATGCACCAAATGTTTTCAGTTGGTGAAAGTCTGGACTGCAGGTGGGCCAGTTCAGCAGCCAGACTCTTCTACTGTGAAGCCACAGGAGGGCTGGAAGATCAACCCTTGTACACATTCTTGATTCTACAGACGCTCTCAATCTTTGGATGATATTATGAACTGTAGATGATGAGGTATTTACAGTCTCTGCAATTTTACGTTGAGGAACATTTTTCTGAAATTGTTCCACAGTTTGCAGGCAATGTTTTCTTTTAAACCTCTGCTGAGAAACTGTCTCTCTAACGTGCTGTTTTTGTAACCAATCATGTTACTGATTTGTTGCCAGTTGACCTAATTAGTTCCTTTTCAGTAACACTTACTTTCCCAGCTTTTTTTTTCTTCTTGTCTTGTTGTCACGTTTGCTGCTGTGGCTGGCAATGCAGGACCCCAGTGCAGGACTAACAGGAGGAGTTTGAAAATCCTTAAAGCTTTATTTATAAAGCGTGGCTTGACATAGGCTGTAACTTGACGTACTTGAAGCATAAACATGAACATAACGCACACAGCAGGGAAAAACTAAACAACACAGAGACCTTAAATACACTAGCGAATAAAGAGGGAAAAGGAAACAGGTGACAATACAGGTGAACGGAATACACTGAGGAGGCAAGGGGAAGTGAATCTAAACACAAAGCACAAGGAACACAAGATCGTCAAAATAAAACAGGAAGTGACTAATCATGACACACA
>JAMQGT020013974.1:0-247814 GCA_024447675.2 Pterophyllum scalare
GCTTACATGAAAACTATGCTGCTTTTTTCCAGCTACTATTGATTTTTTTAAAAGCAATGCGATCACAGCATTTTGGACAGCAGCTCACTGTCGTGTGAGCCGGATTGTGCCATTTGGGAATCATAACCTTTGCTTTGTGTCCCCACCCTGCTATTAGTAATAATAGGTGAATACATCTGTAAATCTGGTTTATTTGGCACTTTCATTATCATGCTTAAACCGATGTAATATGCAGCTGTGTTTTGCATTTATTTTTGCATATATTTGTGCCAGGCTGAAGCTGCATGTACATATAAATATAAATGTAAAATATATTCAAGGGTAAATGCACTGCAAATCAAATAGCAGCAACTCAGGGCATTTAGGCACCTGCTGAAGTTCAAACTGTGTCTCAGAATGGAGAAGAAAGGTGATTCAAGTGATTTTGATATTATTGTTGGTGCCCATCGGGACGGTCTCCGTATTTCATAAACTGCTGATCTGCTGTAGTTTTCCCTCACCACCATTTTTCGGGTTTACAGAGAATGGTCCTAAGAAGAGAAAATATCCAGTGAGGAGCAGTTTTCTCAGTGAAAATACTTTCTTGATGTCAGAGGAGAATGGTCAGACTGCTTCATGCTGATAGGAATTCACCTCAAAGGTACCTTCACCACTTTTTACAACCAAGCTATGAGAAAAGTTTCCTGGTTTAATGAGTCTCAATTTCTGTGCAACATTCAGATGGGGGAGTCAGAATTTTGGTGTAAACATTATGAAAGCATGGATCCATGTATTCGTTCTGCTTTGTTCAGGCTGCTGCTGCTGCTGGTGTATTGTTGTGGGGGTTATTTTCTTGGCACACTTTGGGCCCCTTAGTACTAACTGAACATTGCTGCTGACCATATCCGTCCATTATGACCACAATGTACCCATCTTCAGATGGCTGCTTCCGGCAGGGTAACACACAATGTCACAAAGCTCACACGGGCAGGATGACACTGGTGTCTTGAACATGACAGTGAGTTCACTGTACTCAAATGACCTCCACAGTTACCAGATCCAACAGAGCATCTTTGGGATGTGGTGGAATGAGAGATTCACATCATGGATGTGCAGCCAGCAAATCTGCTAACGTGTCAATATGGAGCAAAATCTCTGAGGAATGTTTCCAGCACCTTGTTGAATCTATGCCATGAAGAATTAAGGCAGCACTAATCCTGCTGAGCCCTTGTTGCATTCATGCATGCAGTCACGCTTTCTACCAGTCCAAGTATATATCTATGTCCTGTGGGTCATCTGCTGATATGAAACAATGACTGATGAGAAGAAGTGGCCTGCTTCAAGCTATTCATTAAGGATTTTTATTATGTTCTGCTGAGATGAATGTCTTATGCCCACTGCTCTATATTAGGTGGATTGCTGTGTTTAGATTCGCGCATAGCGGTTTCATTGAATGGCATATTCCCCTCCAGGTCAAGGTACCTTTAGTGGCTGATCCCGTGGCTCATGAATAGAAGGTGCTGACTACATAGTATACAGCACTCTGTATAGCTTTAGGGATTCGGGAAAAGGTGTTGAGTTCATTACATAAACAACAGTACACATAGTTAATACTACAAAAAGTAAATTTAACCCTGTGTGTGTGTGTATGTGTGTGTGTGTGTGTGTGTGTGTGTTTGTGTGTGTGTGTGTGTGTGTGTGTGTGTGTGTGTGTGTGTGTGTGTGTGTGTGTGCGCACGCGCGCTAAACTAATGCAGGGTGCAGTCAATCTGTTATCATAGCATCAGCAGATTCTTGACTGGGCAAACTATTTTATTCCTTCCTGAATGTCTTTCACCAGTAGGCTGATAGCTGCTGGTCAGATGTAGCTGAGCTGGTGTCTGACGCTTCTACACATGTACAGTGTTTAGTGTTATGTGGGTCTGCGAATATGAGCTTTAGTCTGTTCTCTCTTAAGGCGCTCTGCTTCTTTGAATCTTCTGTGAGGTTTCAATACTCCTTTGGGGGGGGGCTTCCTCTTCATTATTGTGGTATTCCCCTACCACAGAATGAGACAACTGGTGAGGTTGTTCTCAACAACATATCTATAGTCCTTGGTAGGAGGTTGATGGTTCAGGCAGGCTTGAGTCAGTCTCTTGATAAAATAGAGTTACTGCTGTGCCCTCTCTAGAGTAGAGAAGGTGTTTTCTGACAAACTCAGATTATTGGTGATGAGTAGGCCCAGAAACTTAAAGGTCTACACACGTTACACATCAATACCTTTAATCAGCAGAGATGGCAGACGGTGTGGTTTCTTCCTAAAATCCAGGATTAGTACCTTGGTCTCATTAGTGTAGAAGACAAGATTGTTTTCTTCCCCTTAGGTAAGTATCTCATCACCAGCTGCCAGTAATTTAATTTATGGCTTCTCTTGATAAGTCCCAGAATGGTTGTGTCACCTGCAAATTTGAAAATGTACTTGAATTTATTGGTGAGCAGGCATTTATGAGTACTGAAGTAAAATAGACAAGGGGTGACACAGCAGCCCCGGAGGGTTCCAGTGTTGATTTTTCAGCACTGCTGAGACTGCATTCTCCAGCCTTGCCACTCAAGGTTGTTCTGTCAAAAATTCTAAAATCCAGGTGCAGGTGAGACAGCTCCAGAGCAGCTTTGCTATTAACATATTAGGATGGACAGCATTAATGCTGAACTATAGTCCAGAAAGAAAATTGGTGTTGAGATGAATGAGGCTGAGAGGGGAGCAACTGCCAGAGGTTTGTCCACCGACCTATTGTGTAGGCAAAATTAAGGAGAGTGGTGCTCACAGATACGTGTGTGATTGACTCTATTAATCTCGGTATCAGTTTCTGTGAGAGCTTCATAGATGGTGATGTGAGAACCACATGAGGGAAATCTTTCTTGCAGTTTGTGTTTGTCTTTTTGAGGAAAGTTGCACACAGTGAAAGCCTAAGCCCGCATGGTATTAAAAGATGTTTTTGTACACGGCAGCAAAGGCTTTTAGAACTCCAGCTGACACTCTGTCTGGCTCTGCTGCCTTATGGGGCTTAACCTGAGAGCTGAGAACCTGTGGAAATCTCATCTGGAGAATGCTCTGTCCCAGACAGCATGATGCTATGGCCATTTTGCTGCCCTTAATGAAAGTCACACTATAATCTCTGGTTGTAATTTGGACATCTTGGTTAATCCATATCTTCTAGTTAGGAAAAACACACGCATGTGGAATGTGTAATGTGCCTGCAAATTAACTGCTAAAAATCACTGCTGATCTGTGTGCACTATTTTGGGCTCCCAGCACTCTGTGTTAGGTGTCTCAAAGAAGTCCTACAGTTCAGTCAAAGTATTGTCTGACAAGTTTTCCGAGGCCCTCACCACCACCCGTCCAGCTTTAAGCATCTCAGCATTTGAAGGGTTCAACAAGATGGCAATGAGATCATCTTCATCAGAGTTACAGTTGAAAATTGCAATATGTCTTTTTGATATCACTGCAGCAATAAAGTTCACCGCTTCCTAAAGTAAGAAAGATTGCATATGGTTCACATTTTGGTGAGATGGACATAAGATTACAATGGTTAGTATCCTGGCACAATTAAGGCAGCAACGAGATATGCATTTTAATGCTTACTGACAATGCTTTAGACCTCTTTCAGTGTGTCATGCACTCAAATTGAGGGAGGTGTAAACTCTGTACTCTGTAGTCCCCCCACCAATACCACCACCACCACTACCCTGCAATTTTACTGCACTTTTTCACACTGTGGTCACATCTCTAGGCTATGTAGCCTGACACTGCAAAGATCTTCTTGGGGGTCTTTTGGTTGAGCCATGTTTCTGTAAAACACAGGCCTGAGCAGTCTCTTATGTACTGTCGTGTGATGACCTTGAATCCTAAAATACATCTGTCCATTTTATTATGAAGCAATTGCACATTTGCCAAGAGAATGCTGGGCAGATTTATTTTTGCTGCCTCTTCCAAGGCATCAGAGAAGCTGTTCAATTCAGTTCTATCTGTCATTTCTTTTCAAGTGACTGAATCACATATAGCCATCTTCTTCAGCATCCTTTCCCAATGTGAAAAGGCACTACTTGAAATTACTCATGGTATAATTGTCTTCTTCATAGTAAAAACTTGAATTATTACCTCCTTTTTCTAGTGTATCTACTGAATGGATCAATTACATGTAATTTCAGGTAAAATACATGGAAATTCCATTTAATTCTAGGGAACTTACACCCTTGGCTGCAGGCAGTCTCATACAGTGCTACTAGAGTTGTATATGAACAATAAACACAACATAAAAAATACACTTGGATTAAAAAGGGCAGTAGAAAATTAAAAAATTACACTCACATCAGATTATTTAAAGGGCAGTTGATATGTAAATCATTGTTTGTCAAGGACTTTAGCGTTTGCAAACTGTTCATTGATTTCAGTTCTTTTAACGTGAGTGACAAGGGGTCAGATGTGTATAAACTCATGCTCACAGACAGGGCAGATGGTTTCCTACAGTGTCTCACTATTACCTCACTATTACCTCTGAAGGTACTCTGTGGTAATTTGAAAAGCTTGATCAGGACTCTTTGTGTTTTAGCAGCAACTTTAGCAGGTTTGAAAAATTAAGCCAAGCATTAAAAACATGGTTACAGGCCAGTTAAATAAAGTGCTTTTGGCCTCTGTGGATAGTTTGCCCCATCGTAACAACTGTGATTGTATGACACATTCTCCTTGATACTGGAGTTTGGGGCCACTATGACAGATGTAGCCCAGCGTCTGCTGCGCTTCACCTTTGCTAATTGGAGTCACTGAACTGGACCTCTCCACTGTGTTTGTATCATTGATGTGTTTTGGAGTAACATGGTTTGCTGTGTGGTACAGACCATCCAAGAAGTTTGTGCTTCAGTTTGGGAAAGTAAAACTTTTAGTGTTTTATTAGTCTGTTACTTAGCATCTTTCTATCAAAGCTTGCTAGCACTCCAACTTCACATCCAAAATAAAAAAAGGTAACTTCTAGATCCAGAAAACCAACATGTTAGCAGTCAAAATGCTTGCAATAAAGCTTCAAAATGCGTGTGTGTGTGTCACACACACATTGATTCTATACTTGGGTGAAATTGTCTGTTTGTCGAGTTGATGTAACACTTAAGTAGTGGAGCTGACCTACTGGGAAAGGAACAAAGGGAACTGACTTTCCTAATGTTCTAATGTTAAATAAACAAACACAATAATAAAATTGCAGAATTCCCACAGCAAGCAAAAAAGCCTGAGAGCATGCAGCGCTCCTTTCCTCCCTGTTGCTTTTTGATCTTGGTCTATCTCCAAGAAATCCGACAAATCCTCACTGCTTCACTTAAAAAAGAAAGCAAAAGAAAAAAAAAATCCCTTTCAGTTATTTTCCCAGCACAACATTAAATAGAAAATCAATTTAAAACAGATCTTGGTCAAATATGACTTTAGATCAGAAGTGACCTAACTTACCCAAACATACTCATATGCTGAACACACATGGAGGTTATTTACTGAACTAATTAGGTTTTCCCTGGCTGGAGTCCTTCACAGATTACTTCTAGGATTACCGTTTATTGACTGTGCTTTTGTAAGTTGATAAAAATGAAAGTGTAAAAAGATATGTACTCTGCCAAAGAAGGATGTTGACAGAATGTGATGTTGCCATATGAATTACATACTTTGAATTAGGCCAGAAACAGCAGATGCTGAGAGATGTATGACTGCTTTTACTTACATTATTCAGTGACTGTTACAAATCATTTTGAATAATGATTCTGATGTTGTTTATCCTAACAAGTTGCTCATTTAACTTGGAACACAAAGTGTTTATGTGCTATCAGAAAGCTGGCACATCCCTACCACAAACTGTTAACCGTAGTAGGTGTACTTATCATAACTCCCACATTCTGAAGGATATGCAATATCAAGGTTAGTCAAAACCTCCAGTGTTAAGTACTCTGCCTAGTTGTTGAGGTGTTGATTCATAACACACAAAAATCAAATGTATATTAAATAATGTCTGACAATAAAGCATAATTCCAGTGTTTTATCAAAAGGATTATTAGTTGCTCTTTTTTTGTCTTATGATCTTTTTTTTTTTAAGTCTATTAGATATTAGAATTTATTCTGAATTGGGAACTGAATGCCTTAAAAATTAATTTTGCCTCTTTGGATAGTCAATAATGAGAATTGAGGGGGAAACTTGGCACTGTAAAGTGGGCACACTTAAAGATGTTTACTATCTATTGAAATCATGCCACAGTAGATTATTTTTGCAAAACTGCTGCAAGGTCACCCATGAAATGGTGTTTATTTTTTCCTTTTGAGGAGAATTCACATCTAGGTGTGGGAGATAAACTGTGTGCGGCATGAAGCGCATTTCATTTTGCGCTGAGCACTTAAAACAAAAGGCTTTCCACAGATCACATTACTACCTTCTGTAAATCTGCATTGACAACTCCAAAACCCATAACCATGTGCCCACACGCCCACACTTCATCAAAGTATAATGCACTCAGACACACACACAAACCTCCCACTCACACAGGAGCACAATTAAAAAGACACCACTGCCGACACACCTACTCCATCAAAACTCAGCTCCAGTACACTTCACTAACTTCCCCACAGTGATGCTCTGGTACTGGCAGCTTAGCAAATCTCTCTTTATCCACTCTGTGTTTCTCTGTGCCCAATAACTAAGAGCATAAAAAAGAACATTAATATACATTGTTACCTTCAATATTTACAGCTCTAACAGTAAAACTTTCTGATTTGAATATCATTTTTTAACTGACAGTTTGTGTGTTTAACTAGAATAAATCATGTTTTCTTGTTTTCCTCTCTGCAGCTTCATGGACAGCATTCTGTTTGACCTAAGGTGGTACTGTTAAAACAAATATCAATCAAAGCATGACCAGTACTAGATAGTAGAAATATGTGTATTTTGTCAAATAATTTAATAAGCTATTTATCTGATCTTTCAACTTTAGAACTTACTCAGACATTAAAATATAAGCACAGTTACACTCATGGGCCACTTCATAAGTTACACTTACTAACATTGGGTTTTTGCCTTCAGAACTGCCTTAATTCTTTATGGAACAGATTTAACAAGGTGCTGGAAACATTCCTCAGAGATTTTGCTCCATACTAACATGACAGCATCACACAGTTGCTGCAGATCTGCTGGCTGCATATCCATGACGCAAATCTCCCATTCCATTGCATCCCAAAGGCGCTCTATTGGATTGATATCTGCTAAGTGTGAAGGCCATTTGAGTGCAGTGAACTCATAGCCGTGTTTAAGACACCAGTGTGAGGTGATCTGAGCTTTGTGAAGTGGTGCATTATCCTGCTGAAAGCAGCCATCAGAAGATGTGTACACTGTGGTCATAAAGGGATGGACATGGTCAGCAACAATACTTAGATAGACTGTGACATTTAAACAATGCCCATTTGGGACTAAGGGGTGCAAAGTGTGCCAAGAAAATATCCCCACTCCATTACACCACCAGCAGCGGCCTGAACAATGCAGGATGATCTCATGGAGCCATGCTTTTATGATGTTTAATCCAAATTCTGACACTACCATCTGAATGTCACAGAAGAAATTAAGAAGACGGTTTATCCCGTCTTCTGTTGTCCAATTTTGGTGAGCCAGTGTGAATGTAGCTCATCTGCTTCAAGGTTCAATATATTGTGTGTTCAGGGATGCTCTTCTGCATACGCTGGCAATAACAAGTGGTTATTTAAGTTACTGTTGCCTCCCTATCATCTCGAAGCAGTCTGGCCACTCTCCTCTGACCTCTGGCATCAAAAAGGCATTTTCACCAAGAGAACTGCTGCTCACTGGATGTTTTCTGTCTTTCAGACCATTCTCTGTAAACTCCAGAGTTGGTTGTGTGGAAAAATCCCTGTAAATCAGCAGTTTCCAAAATACTCAGACCAGCCCATATAATGCCAACAAACATGCCACGTTGAAAGTCTTCCCCATCCTGATGCTCGGTTTGAACTCTGACCACGGCTACCTGCCTAAATGTATTGAGTTGCGGCCATGTGACTGGCTGATCAGATTTTAACATAAACGTGCAGTTAAACAGTTGTACAAAATAAAGTGGTAAGTATAACTCTCGCTGCTATTACAAAGGAAATACACAAACTCTACTGTCATTTGTGTTTGTCAGATAAGGAGGTTGTGTGATTTATTCACAGCCATAATCAAGATTTGAATTTCAAAATTATTTGTATGTATAAGGAATTGTATTGGGGAGCCCACTGAGAACTGAATGAATGCTGAACTATCACACACTAATATTAAAATATCATTGCTGGATGTGTAAATAAGCAGCTGCCGATCCCTACATTTCCCCTAAAAAGGGCTGCCCCCAAGAGGGTAAAATATTTGGTAATGGAGATTTAAGTAAGTAGGCACAGTAAAGTATCTGCACCATTAAGGTGACAGAGATAAGTGTAAAATTGTCCCTGTGGTGTAGCCAGGTAGAAAAGGGAACATGGCCAATATGTGTACTTGAATTTTATTATTAGACATGGAAGGCTGCTCAAGTGGTGCATCCTGGTAGAGAAGTCTTATACACTATAAACCCTACAGTACTCTGTCTCTCCCAGTACAGCTGGCCTCATTATCTGTTACCTCATATTTAAACACTCAAATATGCAAAAGCAGGATGGACTTCTGAAAAGTAAATACAAACTGTGACAAAGCTGGGGGGGGGTTATACATGCTGCAGTAAAATTTGGAGCGTTGCAAATTGATAAACGGTGGCAGCAAGAGTTACATAAGCTGCTGTGGCAGATCTGAGTCGGTTAATGTGATTCCCCCTGCCTGACCCAGTCGCTTAGAGAACGCACCTTTCTTGACGTGGAATAACAAAAATTTGCATGAAATCCAAGTGAGTGCAGGAGGGAATGAGATTTGTGACAGAGAGTGATGGAGCCACACATCAACACTGAGACTGGGAGGGATGCTCACTCACCAGACTCACACTGTACCTCAGCAACTCATCCAGTATAAATTAAACTGTCTTCTTCAGAACATTGTCTAATTAATTAGAATTGTGTTTTTAGTATCTAATGAAGACACACTGTTTTCACTGCAATAATTCTAAACATGGAAGAAAAATGAAAGGAAAACTTAAACCTTTGACCCGACAGTGAGTGGCAGCTGAGTAATCACCTTTATCCTATATGATGAATGTTGTGATGAACATGAAAATTATCTGACTCATATGCTGCAGCCTTCAGTCACCACATCTCAGCCCAACTGAACTGGAGACTGCATACTATGTCAGACACACACAGATGTATAAAAGATTGATGTAGCAACCATAAAGTTATCTGCTGGTTTATAAAGTCATCTTTTCGGACTCTTGG
Source organism: Pterophyllum scalare (assembly GCA_024447675.2). Classification (NCBI taxonomy): domain Eukaryota; kingdom Metazoa; phylum Chordata; class Actinopteri; order Cichliformes; family Cichlidae; genus Pterophyllum; species Pterophyllum scalare. The sequence goes on from JAMQGT020013974.1 coordinate 9,377, forward strand.
GGTGATTATAATCGCAAAATGTGTGTTAAATATGACCCGAAAGTAGCAAGAGTCCATAAGTCAGCAGTAAAGTGTTTACTGAGGTCACAGAGATAGACTTTTCGCAACCACTGATGGTATAAAACATGTACATACTGGCTTTGGGTCGGGGAAAAAAGCCAATGTGGAAGTGCCTTGAAACCTGCATTCTGTCTGAAGGCCACCAGATGACGATAGCTGTGATTGCAAAAAAAAAATTCTGGTCCTATAGAAGTCTATGAGAAAAGTTTTCTGCCTTGACCTCTGGAAACACTTTCCTGCTGAGCTTATGGGCTCAGTCTCTCCCACTCATTTTGGGTCATATTTAATAAAAGGTTACGTCTGTTTTGTAAATCTTTGTCGTGCTAAGTGTCAAGATCGAGGTTTATCTGTGATATGAAACCACACACTCATTGGCTAGCACCTTGTGCTCATCTTGAGGCATCAAAACAGGACTTCAGAGACAAGTGGGTGACATCACAGGAGCTACGTCCATCTTTCATACTGTCTGTGTCTGCGACCCCCGGGGTTGCCCCCTGGTAGCCAATAAGTAGAATCCAGGTCCAAATCATGTCTGTGTTTGCTTCCCTTTTGAGATATGAAGTTATGTCCATCCTTTATACTGTCTACAGCTGTGATTAAACTCTGTTGCCAACATTGTCAAAGATAGCTGAAGACTCCACAGCCAAGTAGTTATTAGTAGCAGTAGTAGTCTCCACCATGATCCTCAACTCTCCTAATGAGGAGTTATCTTCTGGAAAAATGTTGTTCATGCCTACGGTAAAATTCCAGACTTAAAGAATCAGTGCCAAAAAAGCATTAAAGCTGTTCTTGTTAAAACACTATTTATCATGTTTAAAAAATGAAATCCATTCACCACCATATCAGTCATTCCTTTTGCATTTTAAAATCATCATTTCACCAACTTTGCCCCCCTCAGTTTTTCTCTGTGTTGCACTCCCAGCCTGCGAGAGGCTGAAGAAATACTGTGCAACCACTGAAGACCATCAAGGGCACCTCTGGCAATGGATAAACAACCACACATACAGGAAGACTGCCCTCCAGGCCACAAGTGATTCATAGACTGCACAGAACCGACAGATGACTTAAAAACCCAGCTTCCTTTGTTGCCTCAGATGGCTTTAGCTGTAGCACTTTTGCTGCCTTTCAAGAGGCAGGCCACATAAGTCAACTGGCCAGCTCTGAAGGTACATTTAGCATTTTCTGAATGTGTTAAAGGCACAAAATTCTGACAGATGAAGTATTATTCAAAAACATGTTTTCTTTCACTGCAGTCTAGCTGTTCGCACACATCAGGCAGCAGGGTGAGTTTGTTTTACCCTAGCTGGGTCAAGGTGCTGAGTTACCGAGAGCTCAAAAGGCAGCAGGAAATAGAGGCTTAATTTTTGCACATTTCTATGACAGAAAGAGGTTGATTTAGATTCAGATAACTTTATTGATCCCAGAAAAAGGGCAATTCATTTGCAGCTTACCCACACAACCTACTCACATATTTATACACAATCAAACTTAAACACTGATCACAAACACTGTCGTGTGTCAAGGCACAGATCGACAGACAATCAGGTCAATAGATAAATAGTAATAAATAGTAAAAGGCATGAAAAAATATGTTTAAAAAATCAATAGATTGAACAAAAAAAGTGTGTCTACAAATGATTAATCATAAAAATAACTTCTAAATGTAAATGATCGCTGTCAGAGGCGAAAGATTTAACAGGTGAGGGAATTAAAGAGTATCTATTTGTTCTGCACTGGTAGCAGCAACCTGAGAGCAACTTCCTGAACTCAGCTCACAGAACATGGTCAGGATGGTCAATGATGTTTTTTGACTTCTTTATTACATTTTATTCTTTATTGTTTCACCAGAGTTAACATGGATCTCTCTGCCTGAGAGATCTGTATGAGTGTATAACCTTTAAAATTTAAGTTACATTTTTGTTTCACCTTTTGTGGATTCTGTCTTTGCATCATAGTAAGAGTCAGAGGGAAAAAGGTTGTTCTTTTCACTCTGAGCTAATTTCAGTGTGGAGCTATAGCACATAATGTGCACTACCAGGAAATGTTTAGAATTGAACTCAATTTCTTCTCTGACATATTTAGAGTTTACAGTTTTTAACTGTATTTTACAACATTGTTTTACCATAAAGACAAAGCATCACTTCTCCTTTAATTCATTTAATTCAAGACATTGTACTAAGCAAATATACAAAAAGAAACTGTGAAGTCCTAGTGCTTCAGTTTAACTCCTCCCACAGTGTTTCTTCCTCATGTGTTAAATTCCTTTTATTAAGGTCATTCAAGTCTGTGTTTTTGCCGTTTAGTTATCACGCTTCCTGTTTTATTTGAGGAGTTGTGTTCCTTGTGCGTTGCCTCGACTTTTGCTTCCTTTGTCTCGTCTGCTGTGATTCTGTTAAGCCATGTCTCCCCCAGCTGTCCCCACTCCCCTAATCACCCCCCTGTGCATTAACTGTTTCAGTCTCCCTTTGTCCACACTCAGTTCATCTTCCTGTCCTCCTGGCACCAGTGTTTTCCAACATTAGTGTGTTTCCTCGTTTTTTGGTGTTCAGTACGTTTACAGCTTTCAGTTACCCTTTTGGGCTTTGTTGTGCTTTCATGACAATTACATGTATGATAAGACAGAGAAAGGGGGTTAATTACCACTGAGGAAGTCACTTTTGTTTTACTGTGTGGTGCACCAGTGAGCAATTAACATGCATGTCACAGTCTATTTCCTTATGCGAACTATAGCTCGTAAAAATTATGCAAGAACCACCTCCCAGCAGAGACTGCTTTATATCCCTACCTCTGTTCCTCTCACTGTTTCAGTGTCCTACATGTGTGTGACAGAACTGTAACAGAGACCTTGGGAGCAGTTGAATAGTGGTGTGTGAACATGTGTCAGTGGAATCTCTAATGGGAATACCATGCTCCTAATATACAGTCCATCTGTAGCCCGCACAATGAATAACAACAGCTCTTTGCAATATTGACTCCACCCTGCTCTTCCATTTTAATGATTATGCTTTTGTCCTTTGTGGTAAAAAGTCCTGTAGGAAACATTCCATTACTGGGAGGTGGGTAGGAGGGTGGGGTGTAGAGCACGAGACTGGCTCTCCTGTCACATCAGCTCTTTATTATTCATTAGGATCTCTTTCTTTTCCCTGCGTAAAAGGACCTTGATAAGCTATGTTTATTCATACACTAACCTTTTTAAATATTTCCAAGAGCTCTCCAACAAAGACCTACCTGGCATACCTAACACCTAATCTTTGTTTCATTATTCAGCCCTCATGCTCTCACGTCTCACTTAGGATGCAGTACATGAGTTGTGCCTCCACACTTCATCTTTCTTTGTATTTTCCCATCTCCCTCTGTCTCTGTCCCTTGCTTCCACTATCATTTCATTATTTAGGTTTTCATGCAGGCATTTTTTGGTCTTTTGTAATGTATTGTACTGGATCTTCACCACCACCACCACCACCCACCACCCCAGTCTGCCCTCTTTTCCTCTGGCTTTCTCTCATTCAGAAGTCCTTGCTTGTGCAGACTGATCCCTGAAGGCAGCCTGCTGATTAGTGCAGACACCCTCCTCACTCGCTCCACCTCAGGCTCACCTGCCCACAGTTGTACTTTTGAAAATTATTTTTAATGTGAAGGTTATTGTCACACTATGTACTTCTGTAAAGGAAAATGAAGATGGCCCCCTGTAGGTCTATTGCGCAACAATGTTCCAGAAAACACCCCTGAACACCATCCACCCTAAAAGAAAACTTGAATCTTATTTTATATATGTATTAATCTAATGTTAGCTTTAAAACTGCGAGTGTGTTTGGATCCTTTAGGGAATGCATTTGCAGAAACAGAATGTGAGTTTAACATTTAACATCTTAATTAAGCCGGCTGTCTCAGTTCCATTCAGCCTGAAACTCTTCTTTCCCCCTTTTTTTCAGGTTCTAAATTGTTAGCACATAAAATCATGTTCCTGTCCAGCTCCATTTGTCTTCTATAAGTGGCTCAACAAACCATACTCTGTTCTCTATTATACCTACACCGCTTGGATAGATACGTAAAGTAGTTAGCACGAGCAGACAGGTTTCTTTTTCTTTGTGCCCACATCTGCCAGAGTGCCAGCCACCCGTGATACTTGGCAGGATATCACTTGCTGCAGTGAGAGATGTAGCAGCACCACCACTGGCACGGTTGGCACGCTGGTAGGAGACAGGCCAGCTGTAAGCCCAGATACTGATGTAGAAACACAGGCACTGGTCCCAGCTAACGCAGGTAATCTGCACGGTTTCTAGGGCAGCAAGGTTCCAACACAAGCGTGGCACAGATCCAAAAGAAGAGCTACACAACACGCGCTCAACATACACTCAAGCAATTACTGTAAGCATCTGCTTTTTATCGGCGATGTTTCAACTGGTGTAACCTGTGTTAGTTTTAATGACTCATTCAGTGACAACTGTTAAAGAATTCGTGTTATTTATGATTTGTGAGGAAACCTTTTCACATGCTAGCTGCTTTAGAAGGAGGAGACCAAAGGGAAAAAAGTAACCTTTAATGTTCACAGTGTGTGATGTGCAGTACGGATTTTTGAATGACCATGAATTTATTCTGGTGATCTTTCATATCCACACTTTTATATGCTGTTTCCCTTCATATTCTGACAGATGAAGCCGTGTTAGTGGGCTTTGACCTCATTATGAGTTTGTTTGGACATAAAAGAAACGGCACCAGCAGCACTGCTACAAAAACATAATGCAGAGGAGGCATGAGTTGTATATCCGTTTTTTCTGACAGCTATTGAGTGCATCAGGAAGTGTTTGTTCATTAAACTAATTACTAATTTAAAAACTGTGCCAGTTTCCAATTATTCTGTCTGGGCTACTTTTATTTCAATATCCACTTTTTTATGTTCTTTCACACAGTGTCAGCCTCACGGCACTGTCAATCTCTATATAGATCTGCCTGTTTGTTTTCCCTTCTCACTCCCATTCTTCCTTGAGATGAACTGTCACATCCCCTCCACTGAGCATCAATCCACTCTCCGCAATCTGCCCCAAAGTTAGCGATGCCAAATCCATGACGGCCTCACTCAATCCACATTTTCCACCCAATGGAATTTGAGGACACATAAACCAAACCTTGCTTGGATATGCACATTCCCACTCTGACTCATCAATCAGGCCTCATGGGAGCTGTCATGCCCCAGATTGGTTTTTAGCTTTCCAGTGAATTGATTGAGAAAAAGAAACTTAAAGTAATGTGTTTGCCAATAAGTTGCCACAGTGGCTCGATTTGAAATGGCATTAGGCATCGTGACTGCCTCTACCTACGATCACTGAGGTTTGTTGATGCTATTTTGGGGCACTCCTGCCATCTCTATTGGCCACAGAAACTATCAAACTATCTTAAAGTACCCTTGGATATTACTTGCTGCCTATCGTAAGAAATAGGAGTTTGTGTGAGGCAAGAAAATGAGTGAATGTGAGGAGTAAGTAAGTAAGTGGAGTCGAGAGAACGGGAGGAGAGAGAGAAAGCATGGCGCAAAGAGTAGAAATCTGAAAGTGAGAGAAGAAGGCGCTGCAATTCAGATGCAGCAATCTAACAGAATAATTTATTGAGTTTCGGCAGCTCGATAAAGAGTTCCTGATAAATGGAGCAAGTCGCACTGAACTGTTATCAAAAAGAGAGAAAGGGGTCATACCAATTGAGAAAATACATAGAAAAAAATGTGAGCTACAGCTTTCAATTTGTTATTACATGAAGACAGACTGTGAGGTGGTGGGACACTGTTATCTTTTCATCTGGTGATTGAAAGAGCTGTGATTGTCTTTAAATTGTCATTTGTATGGACCGTGTAGTTGTTTTCTACACTTTATAAATGAAATGAGTGCATTTCACTAAAGTGGTAAAGAAAATTAGATTGGACTGGTTAAAGGTACATGCAGAAGAATCGACCCAATTCACATTTTTGTTCTTCTATAAACATATATATATAAACAGAATATTTAGATCATTATAATTGGGAAGAAACTTCAACCTCGGAAACATTAAAGAGAATAAGTTCAGCTGAGAACCTCAAAACATCTTATTCTGCAAACAAACTTACATCAGCTGAAATAGATTTTTAAGGACATCTCCAGAAAAAGCAAAGTGTTTGCAGATGTGGGGGGGGGGTCTTCAACTGATCTTTATTACAGAAAGCAAATGAGATTCAGGTGCCTGAACTTATATCAAAGAAATAGTGAATTCTAATTAAAAGCAGAATGTTCGAATGTCTCACATCCAGACTCCTGTTGAAAAACTCAGTTTGGGTTTGAAATCAATTTTACAAAAGCTTTTTGTTTTGATTTTTGTTTTTCTTGGGGGGGGGGTTGGGGGGGTGAGAAAGTAAGTAGGAGAACATGACTAAGTCAAGACAGCCTTTACTGAGTTCACATCTAGTATGCTGATGTTTGTCTTCCTACAAACAGCCTTTTTGTCTGAATTAGGCCCCCCAAAAAAATCCTAGGTCAGTGTTGATTTAGACAAGAAGTGTTTCCGTGTCCACCACATGGACTTTCAGCTTTCAAATGGTTTACAGCTGGAAGTACAGGTCCCGCTTGGTTTAAATGTGAACCAATAAAGAGGAATCAATTGGCAGACTCAATAAGAAGCTGTCTGTGCTTTGTGCTAGTTAATATTTAAAGAGTCCATGAGTTGGCTGGCTTGCTCTTGCTCTACTTCATCCCACTTTCATGTCCCTGTATAAGAATTTTGTTTTTACTCCACATGTTAGCCAGATATTAACAAGGTTGGGTACTAATAATACACTAACGCTGTATCTTCATTTTACTAAGGTTAATCATGCTTTTTTCCAAAGGTACTTGGATGCAAAGAGTCAACAGAAATCCAAAATAAGACATCTCTTAAATTCAGCTTTCAAGGCCAAAGCCAAATCAACTCTATCAATCGGCCCTTTAAAAAAATAACAACAAAGTAATTGACATACAATCCAGCTGCCTTTGGAAAACCCTAGAAGAGCAATGAATCCCTTTATAACATCTCCATTGTAGGAACATGACATTTTGAGTCTGGTTTCAGCTCAGACACTTTTTGATTTAGCAAACCATGAATCCAACACTGCAGCAGCAAGATTAGAGCAGAATGTCATCTGCTGCTGAGTTCTTATGTGAATGCCAAATATTAAAATATCTACAACAGGTTTTATCATTATAAGACTGCCTGACAGGTCTTTGTCACTCTGTGTCCTCTGAGATTCTGTTACTGACACGATGGAAACATTTTCATGAAAGACCTGTTTAAAGTGCAGCGTTGCTGGAGTGCTCTCAGTGTCTCAGTCTACAAGCAGCTCCTCTGTGTTGTAAACTCCAGGTGCGTGTGTAAACGTAAAAGAATGAATACAATGAGCCTCCCTCGGCACAACGAAAATGCATAATGGGTTGTAAGGTCAATTACTGTATTGGCAAATGGATGTTACTCCAACAGCCTCTTTGCTTGATGTGGGTGAAAGTAAGGTTATATGACAGCAAATAAAACAGTGATTTGCAAAAGCGATTGCTTGCTTCGTAACCATTTCCGATGGCTGGAGCACGTAGAGACAAGTTCCCTGATTGCTTATTGATCATGAATGATTACCTCAGTGAGAGATCATCAGTTCAAGGTTACAAAGGTCAGTCCGCCAGGACTAGAGCAAAACAGTTATAAATGGTTTACTGTGTTCCTCAGTAACACGTGTGTGAATCCATTTTATTATTTTTTTAAATTTTATTTTCCCTTGTGAAAACAACCATCTACCTTCAAAGATGTCAAAATGCACCACGATGAAATCCAGAAACCAAACACTCAGACAAGGACGGAGGAACAAGCGGGAAAAAAACAGGCAGTGTGGTGATCCACGCTGTGAAGATCCCCCCATCAAGGCCAGCCAGAATGATATACTAGCCTTGTTTCCAAGAAATAATGTTTCCAAGCAAATAAATGGGTTTTACCTGTTCTACCTGCTGGTGAACTGATGACGCATCAACACTCCAATAGTAGTTTAAAGGTCCAAGGCTGAGGTTTATGCCTTTTTTTAAATGCTGTACAGCTGTGTGCCTTCTTTTATCTGTTATCATTTTAGACTCCAGTCTGCACACAGTTTTATTGCTCTATATGATCCTAACACAGAGCACCTGTTTAGCTCAAATTTGCACATAGTCTAAACCTATGTTTGAATTCTGATTTTATATTTATACTTTACTTGCTCTCAGACCATTAAACACCAGCTGAAAAAAGAAAAACTGCCTTTTAAACATTCCATCCATCCATCCTCTTATCCTGCTCAGGGTCACGGGGGGCTGGAGCCTATCCCAGCTGTCACGGGGCAAGAGGCAGGGTACACCATGTACAGGTCATCAGCCTGTCGCAGGGCTAACACAGACAACCATTCACACTCATGTTCACACCTATGGGCAATTTAGAATCACCAATTAACCTAACCCCAGTAACTGCATGTTTTTGGACTGTGGGAGGAAACCAGAGTACCCAGTGGAAACCCACGCAGAGACGGTGAGAACATGCAAACTCACATGGCCCGGGCCTTTCTGTGAGATTCAAACCCAGGCCTTCTTGATGTCCTTCTAGCTGTGAGGCAGCAGTGCTAACCACCATGCCACCATGCTGCCCTCTTTTAAACATTAATTTAATGAAATGCTCACTTATGAAATGCTCAGATTGTTCCCATGTCTTAATGATAGAGTTGTGATACTGATAAGCCTGTTTGTACACAGTCTGCATTTTTGCTAGCTTTCATTCTTGGCTTCAAATAGCCTGAACTTTATGAATAGAGTAGGTCTTTTCCAAAGCACTTACACACATAGTACAGACTGAAAGTCGCACAACTGCTCTAGACAAAGCAGCGGTTTGTGAAAGTGTTTGTGAAAGTGTGGGAAACAAAAATCACTGTAAAGTCCTAAAAGTGCTGTATGAATGTGTGTCTGCTTTAACTGCATAATCAACTTCATATTTTTCCAATAGTACAGTTTTATCTTCCTTTGTAAAATCAGCCACTCTGTTGCCAGGACACTTATCTATAACTGTGATTGGTTTGACACTGCCAACGCCGCCTCTTTCATGTGATCGTGCTCATACATAGATTTGGAAAGTGTGAGTCTGCTTAGCCTGATCACCAGCATTAGGGTAAGTGAGTCCAGATAACAGAAAGATACCCTGGGTGTGCAGATCTCACTTCAGAGTACAGGGCGCTACAATGGTGCCTCAGTGTTGGTGATTTGGAAACTGGGGGGGGGTTGTATCATGACGGCTGGACGGATTGGAACCAAGGAGCAGAAATGGTCAGTAGGTAGGTAGGCACTTTTTTGATCCAGAAGGAAATTAGGGATCTGAAATTAGGGATTTCAACAAACATGAAATAAAAACCCACCACGACCCATGACAGATCTGGACCAAGAATTAACAAGTATTTAACTGAAATTGGGAAGCAGGATAATTGCAAAAAGACTGACTGACTCTGAACACCTCTCAGAGAAATGATCTGATCTTGTAGTGCAGAATCCACTTGAAGCAACTGTAGAATTGTTAAATTTTTTTCATTCTGTTTTTTGGCACGTGTCTAAGGCTCTGAGAAAGATGACGGAAATTGATAGTATCTTGAGAGATAACATGTTTATTTGCAGTGAACTAAAACCACAATCTTTCTCTAACCTCAACTGAAGTGAACAGTTGAGTCTTTTGTATGACCACCATCCCCCACAGCTTCTGCTCTCGTTCATTACAGTAGCATTTCATTCATTAAATAGTAATCCTATCATGTGTACAGAAATGTGCAACTGGCTGAATTATCCCCAGGCCTGCATTTCCTCTCTACTCGATGGAGACTTGAGCCTCTTTCCGCTCATTGTTTTCCACCCCACAATATTACTCCTCATGCCTGCCAACTTGATCCTTCACAGCAGTCATGATATATTTTCATTCATTTCATTTTCATACAGATACCATATATAATCTGATTGCACAGAGACACAAAGGGTTAGAAAGTATGTGAAGAAGGCGTAATGTCTTTCTGAGTTGTGGTGAGAGATTCAGAGTAGTGGGAGGCACGTGTGCATATCATGTAGTTTTTCATGAGAATTAGGGGAGACATTTGGCACTCTAATCTATAGGTTATTAGAGGAACGTGGTTGAGCAGAAGATTGTAAACCATATTTCAAAAGGAACTAAGCAAGATAAAAACTCCTCAACATTCCTTTGCGTCTCTGTTCCCCAGCTGTGTGTATCAATCACTCTCTAATATTCCCAGCGTGTCTTTGGGGGTCTCTCTGTTGAGGCTCTAGAGCCCAGCTTACGGCAGCCCTCAGATCTCTCACTCTTTCATGTGAATGCACTCTGCAGCTTCAACATTTCCGACCAGCATTAAGATTTAGAGTTTTCTTTGACGTGCAGTATAGGGCAAAGGTTTCTTTTGTGATGATGAATTTTTCCCATAAATCTGATAGGCCAGTGGCCAGACTCAGCTATATAGGGAACAGTAAGGGAGTCTGAAACATGTGTCACATTTTATCTATGGGGGGGGGAGTTGGTGTAAATTTATTTACTCCAATAATGAAGACTGACTTGTATGTATTGTATTTTTCTAGCAGTTGCCCGCTTCACCCACTCACAGAAATTCTGTGTATATGTTGGTAAGTTTTCTCAATAACATTATAACGACAAGTGTGGCTGGCCATTTTCACCCTTGTGTGGATGGCCAGCCCTGTCTCGTGGCATTTTGTGAAATAATTAAATAAAATATGTTTTATTTGTTTATGTAACACATATATGAGACTGGGTTGGTTAATTTAAGTCAGCAAAAGCAGTTTGATTAAGGTCAGGAAAAATCTCGGTTCTCAACCAAGCTGCAGTGCCTGAAGATAACCATAAAAATATATTTGCAGCTAGAGGAAAGGGTTGAATCACTTCATTTGGATTAGGTTCCAAATTGATGGGCTGACATTTAGGTTACTGCAGTACTTTGAGAGCAGCAGTGGTTTTAGTTGTGGCTCAGTAACAACACCCTCAACTTCTGGGTGGCCACTTTCGGATGCAAGCCATCCGCACAAGTCACTTTTTGATGGCAACTTGTCTATAAAGAACCACAGTCTGACTGAGACTGACTACAATATCTATAAGACAGACTGTTGAAGGTTTGCATATAGTTACCATCTAATTTATAAACACAGACAGATTGCAGAACATGTTGCAGTCACTCTGAGTCTGTGCCAATGAGTGCAACTTGTCTGCAGCACATATTTTTGCAATAGGGGACTCAACTCAGCTGGCCACAAATTGATGTATTTTGGTTATTTTGTGATATACTGTATAAGCAAAGTTGGTGAACATTTAATGTTAAATCACCATCCCGCAGTAACTATGCCAGTACTTGTTGAGGAATTTCTGAATTAGTGCTGAACGATCTATGAGGTTCTGGCTGTACTCTGAATGTAAGTATTTAATTTGTGTTTGATGTTTATGTAGAAGGCAGCAGACTTGCAATTTTCACCAACTTATCACGTTTCTCGTATTATCACAAACAACCTGCAACTTAACCTTGTTCAACCACAAGCTGAAAGCAGACTGAAAGCAGACCGACTGACTTAATGTAATTTTATCGCCGTCTTGACACACGAAAGTCACAGACCTGCGCCCTGTCTTTGAAGTAATCATTCTGAAGACAAGTTCATAAGTTCATTGCACACAGTCACAAACATTCTGGTCGTGCCACAGTCTCCAATCACTGTTTTACCCTTGTGACTGTAGCATTAGGCAGTTGTTCTTCAGTACCTTTCTACCAGATGTTTCCCAGTTTTGTAGTTTTATGTTTCAAATATGTGAGCAAAATGATTTTGTTGTTGGTTGCTTCTGTTATAATTGTTGCTCCAAATTTTCGAATTTGCTACTATTATTTGCGTCCTGTTTAGATTATCATTAAGGTCTTCTTAGCTCATACTTATGTGAGCTAAGAAGAGTTTTAGTTCAGGGAAACTGATGTGAAATTTTCAGCCAGCAATTTTAGAAGTTGTAACTCTGTCTCAAGAAATAATATTACAGCTACAAAAAGCGTGTATAACTACACTGAGAGCGGTCTATAACGTACATATAAAAAGGTAAAGAGCTATAAAGCTTTAAAGAAACACAAAAGAACAGCAAGCTGATTCTTTGCTTTGATGAAGTAATGTCTGACTTTGTCAAAACATCTAATAATGTATCTTCACAACACAGAGAAAAAAAAGTCAGTGAGGCGTCTCTAATATTACAAGATGCCACAGTTTGTTGTTGCTCTTGTTGTCTCTTTTTCATCTTTTGTGTGCCAGTATTTTATCGAAATATTTATTCTGTATGCGACACCAAAGAAGCCATTATTTGGCACATATTTTTTACAGCTCAGTTGCCGTACTACTATTTTGCTTAAATATAATACATATGTCAAAGATGACACTTTATTTGGATATTCCAATAGTGACACTTCAGTTAACCTTCTGAGGTTTAAAATATAATGCTGAGAAAGGCGAAACTGACATTTTTGGTTACAAATGTAAATAGTTTATCGTGTGTTAGAATGATTCATTTCTTTGTTCCTTGATTACACAGACAGTTTAACCAAAAAAAAAAAAACCCACAAAAAACACATGATTACCATTCATATGAATGCCTGAGTGTGTCCAGTTTTTTGACTAGTAGTGTATATGTATTAATTTGAATATAAGCAGCATACAAGGCTCCCATGTGGAAAGTTGAGCGGTAACTTTAAGATGTCATGGGTGTTTTTTTGATATGTATTTCATGCAGTGAAGTGCACGCATAAATCTTTCAACACCACAAGCTGGGAAGCTATTGAAACAAGCCTGAACGATTAAGGCGCTTCAGAGTAATTTGCTGAATCAGCATCCTGCCTTTGTTTATTTGATTGTTTGCTTCAATTTTAGCTACTTTGCTCAGTTACATGTTATGTTCAAGTCTTTCACTTTGTTGGAGCTGCATGGCCACCAGAGGAGGTGCAAGTTGACAAATGAGGAAGGAGGACACAGCATGAGGTCATGGTGAGGTAGCGAGCTACCGCTTGCTGGGTAAATAAATAAGCCATGGCGCTGTCAGCAGTGCCGAATATTCATCACAGTAATAGCCACCTTGGGGTTGGTTAAATGTTCCAAGGAAACATCAAGGTCAGTCTATGTGCCCTAATAACATAATAAACTTCAGAAAATGTCTGATTTGCGTCTCTGTGTGCTAAATAACACTTGAGGAAGGAGTGGAGGCTTAGTGGGAAAACAGGCTGGTGAGGAATTAGATCACTTGAATAATTAATGTCTCTTATGAGCAGCATATCCTTGAACTTTTCATCTCACTGTTACATAAATATAGCACTTTCCTATGTTTTTATGTGAATAATAAATCCACAAGGTGTCATTAAAATTATTGATCCTCACTATATAACACATTTTCCCGGCATTGCACCTTATGTAATAACAACAAGGATGGACTCTAGAGAGCATCTAAAAGTGCAGCAGAAATGTGTGTGTAGAGATATTCATGTTGATCTTCACACAACCAGCTATCATTCAGTGCGTCAAAGAACTGGCAAAAATGTGTTTGTTGCATTTCCCTTGTCCTTGGTTGTCTCATGTCATCAGATTATTATTTAGGTTGATATGCATAGTTAGATTACATTAAAGGGACATAACTCACCTTAAATACTGTCTTGATAATGCTAAGTAACATTTTGGATTATGGGGCTTGTTTACTGCTTATGATGTTACATCTATGCAGTGACAAAGACGTGCTTTTTATCAGGTAATCTGACTATGAAATATTCCATAAAAATTAGAAATAGAAAGATATGTGAATTCACTTTACTGTGTAAATGTTTAACTAATGAATTTATTTTCTCTGCAAACTTAATTCAATAGTCCAGTTAAATAAAAAAAAAAAAAAAGACATCACTAAATAAGGTGAAATTCATTGTCTATGAACATCCCCAGCTTTCTGCATCCAGGGGAATGACGACACTGCCACTGATGCGCTTACAGAATCTGAAAAAGAGCAAGTGAAGGAAGTCCACACAGTGAAATGGCCTATTCAGGTGGAAAAAAAACTTCAGTAATTCATCACATTTTAATTGGTTGGATTTTAAAGATTGAAATGCAGTGTGGAGGCCACAAGTCGCAGCAGCAAGGGCGGTTATTAATACATCAAGTAATTAGCATAGTTCCTTAGTGTTATGAATGAAAGTAATTGCGTTGGACCTCTTTTCCACCTTGCCGCTCTCTTAAATTTTATAGAAATGGAAATAATTCTATCATGACCTTTTGACCTTGTGCATTATTAAGGTGAAAAGTATACCCACAAATTCTCACATAATATAGCTCAGGGCCTGGGTTTTTAGCATGTGTTGAAACCTCTGCAAGGCTCTGTGGAGTCAAGCAGGGGATTTATTACCCTTCACACACCCTTTTGGCTTCTTGAAAAATACCTCCCTTTGGATTAAATGTTAAAGACTAAGGCGCTCACATTTTGTAAGGAAACTAAATTAACCTACATACCCTAGAGCTCTCTTCTTCTACCTCACACTAAAAGCCAAAAAGTGCATAAAGCATAATGTTAATGTCGATGATATAGATGGAGAACAGAGTTCCCTTGAAAACACCCACACATGCTCCTCTACATGAGTCTATAGAATATCAATGTATGCATACAGTTTACATAATAAAGGCAATGTGCACTGTATAGCAGGGAAAATGACATAACTATTTTAAAAGGACCTACTTAACTGTAAAATATATGCAGATGTGAAGTATATTGTCACCAATTTCCTTTTCTGATTTCCTATTATTGACCTCACTACAAAGGAATGGGTGTTCATAATGCAGTCTCGTTGTTACCCAATTTATTTCTTGTATCTGTTAACAAAACACATCAAGCCATTTTATTCTACACAACTGGTCATGCTGACTTTAAAAACTAAGTGGCACGCTCTTTAGAAAGCAAAGTGCCCGAGAGGTGCTCATCAGGCTTGAATAATAAATTCTTTATTGGTCCTTAAGCATAAAGTCAAGGGGCTTTTATCCAATGTCATTCTTACAGTTTATCTACCGAGTTAAGAGAATCTAGCTGTCTGTGTCAGGACTGCTGTACAGGCTTCTGGCTCTCACTGGTAGCCTGTGAGGTTTTCTTAGAAACACAAAAAAATTTGTTTGGAGAAGTGAGTCAGTCTAGCCATCCAAATCTAACAGTATGTTGAATACATTTTCCTTCTTTTAAAAGGACATGCAAAGCCAATTTTCATGAAGGTGTAAAGTCTGACAGTTTAAAGAGTTCATCTTCTTTGCATTTACTTTCTTTCTGCTTCTTTCAGTGGAAAAGCTCACAACCTTCAAAATATTAACTCGAGTTCCCTCGCAAGCAGCTGCATATATGTGCGAGATTTTTATTTCCAATTTGCTTAGTACTGCTTTGAAATTCTAACGTATTTTTGGAAACTGTACACACTAACCACATGAAAGACAAAGTATTATTTGAAAAAATGCATGATGCAATTACACAATGATATATACACTTGCCAGCCACTTTATTATGTGCACGTAATACCGGGTTGGACTTACTTTTGCCTTCAGAGCTGCATTAATTTTTTGTGACATAGATTCAAAAATGTGCTGGAAACATTCTGAGATTTTGGGCCATACCGACATAATAGCATCACACAGTTGCTGCATATTTGTCAGTTTCAAATATGCTCATCTTCTGTTCCACCACATTCCTAAGTTTCTCTACTGGATTGAGATGCAAGCAAGCTCTTTAGCATGTTTAAAAAACAGTTCGAGATGATGTGAGCTTTGTGACATGATGTGTTATCCTCCTGGAAGCAGTCATCAGGAGATGAGGGCACTATGGTCATAAAGGGATGGTCATGGTCAACATGCTTTGGCATTTAAAGACGCACAGTTGGTACTCTGGAGTTCAGTGAATTCCAGCGTGGTACCGTGATAGGATGCAATCTGTGCAACAAGTCAAGTTGTGAAATTTCCTTGTTACTAAATATTTCACAGTCAGTTGTTAGTGGTATTATAACAAAGTGGAAGTGTTTGGGAATGACAGCAACTCAGCCACAAAGCGGTAGGCCACATAAAATCACCGAGCAGGGTCAGTGGATGCGCAGAGGTCACCACCTTCTGCCAAATTTCATGTGGCCTTCAGATTTGCTCAAGAAAAGTGCATAGAGAGCTTCATGGAATGGTTTTCCATGGTCGAGCAGCTGCATCCAAGCCATACATCAAAGCCTCAGACACAGTGGTGTAAAGCACATCGCCACTGGACTCTAGCGCAGTGGAGATGTGTTCTCTGGAGTGACAAATCACGCTTCTCCATCTGGCAATTTGATGGACAAGTTGCATTGAAAGGAACTCTTAATGCTTTGGCATAACAAGACTTTTTGGACAATTTCATGCTCCCAACTTTGTGGGAACAGTTTGGGAATGGCCTCTTTCTGTTCAAACATGACTGCACACCAGTGCACAAAGCAAGGACCATAAAGACATGGATGAGCAAGTTTGGTGTGCAAGAACTTGACTGGCCTGTACAGAGTCCTGATCTCAACCCAATAGAACACCTTTGGGTTGAATTAGAGTGAAGACTGTGAGTCAGGCCTTCTTGTTCAACCGACCTCACAAATACGCTTCTGGAACAATAGTCAAAAATTCCCATAAACTTGTAAACCTTGTGGAAAGTCTCCCCAGCAGAACTGAAGCTGCTAAAACTGCAAAGGGTGGGCCTTTACCAAAAGCGAATACTTTTGGTAATATAGAGATCCATATTATGTATTATCTATCTATTATTATCTATCTATCTATCTATATCTATCTATCTATCTATCTATCTATCTGTCGGTCATGCCATAAGACTTTATCCACTGTTTAAGCAATTAGAAAAACAAAACTGTAAGAGCTTATGGTGGTTTTGCTAGTGATGGTCCTCTCAACAGCATGACAGCAAATTATGCTTTCCTTTAGTTGCACTCCACAGACAAAATAGTCATTATTGAGCTGTTATACAGAGTATGTGAAATGCTTTGTTTTAGAGAATAAAGTGTTTCTCATTTAACAAATAATTGCTATTAATGTAGAACATCAAAGCAAGAGCAGCATGCAGCTGCAAATCCAGGACAGAAAAACCTGGTGTAATGTTTGCATCCACAGCAGGTTCTGATTCCAGCAATGCTGTGTTCACAGCTGCTGAGGTTCACGTCTGCAGTTTTGCCAGGGGTGACTGACGGTTTTAAAAGAAGACAGAATGTATGCTGTCATTCATGTCATTCACGCCACATATTTCACTAAATTAATTTGATAGACAGATACAACATTTGTGCAATCTACCACGCCACTACCAAATGCTTCTTGTTTAGATTCTGTTTCCTTTATTACGTGTTTCTATCCATCTTTGATGTGTTCTCAGCAAGCTGTTGATGGCTTTAATGAATGAACATCTTACAGCATGTTTACTCCTACTGTATTTTTTTTTAAATGATTTTCCCTCTTTGTTAAGAGGCAGTTAAGAAAGCAGCTATATTTATGGTATTCCCTGTGTTTTGAAGTTATTGGTACACAAGCCTAGGGACAAACACAAAGCAATCCCATTTTTCATTCAGACAAGAACTCCTTGCACGGCCTTTGTTCTGCCTTTATGAAATTCCCACAGTGCTCAATTGCTTTGAATGTCTTGGTTTACAAAAAGCAGACTGACATCCTGAACCTAATAATTGACTTTGATAACAAGGTAGGAGACTTGTGTGTTCACTTATTGAAGTTAAATATTAATGCACTAGAGATATCCATGGTCTGGTCTATAAAAAATATGGAACAGGATCCAAAGTGATGAGTCCTTCCCAGAAAGAGGACATTTAGAATGAATTGTGTGCTTTTTTTTTTTTTTGCTTTTTTTTGGGGGGGGGGTAATCAAGTAAACCGCCTTTTCTTTTATTAGTTATTTGTTGATATTTTGAACAAATGTTAGAAGGGCTTCTTATGACAGAGGTGTACGTGTTAAACGCACATCTAGCTGTTAAAGTTCCCCAGAGGCTGCGTGTGGTGATTTAGCAGCAGTGCTTTGACAAGAATACACTACTTGATTTCACATCAGCTGTTTGGTTAAGCAGTCAACAAAGCAGAAAGCGAGGAAGCTAGGGGGTTGTCTAGACGCTGGCAGCTCTGTCTTGATGTATTCCATAGAGTGCAACCTTTTTTTTTTTTAATTTTACAGAGCAGATGTTAACGCCAGGGCACCGTGGCACAGGTGTTGAGCATATTCACTGTATAAATAAGAGAACACACATTTTAGCCTGGAAAAAGAGTTTGTTGCTCTAGTAAAAAAATAAAAAAATAAATTAAAAAAAAAAGCTTGGACATCTTACTATTCATCACTGGCTGAAGAAAATAAGAAGAGCCGCAGGTTTCTTTTCAATACTACAGCCAGGCTGATAAAGAGTCAGAGCTCTGTTGAGCCGAGTTTTCCTTTAACCTAACCTAAACCCTTAACTAACAATGACTTCATGAATTTCTTCACAAATAAAATTTTATTTGTGAAGGATTGTGGGGATTTCCTTCAAAATTAAAGAAAAAAAAGATTCATAACCATCTCACATCACACCTCAGCATTTAAAAGTAGAATGGGAGGCAGAGCCTTCAGCTTTCAGGCCCCTCTTCTGTGGAACCAGTTCCCAGTTTCAATTTGTGAGACAGACAGCCTATTTATTTTTCAATATTAGGCTTAAAACTTTCCTTTCGGATAAAGCTTATAGTTAGAGTTGGATCAGGTTAAACTGAACCATCCCTTAAGTATGCTGCAATAGGCCTAAACTGCTGAGGGGGTTCCCATGATGCACTGTGTGTTTCTTTTTCACTAACCTCTTTTAACTCTCTGTGTGTTTATACAAGCCTCTGCATTTCATTATTAATAATTATTAATGTAATTGTTGGGGGGTTTTCTCTATTATTGTATGGTCTTTACCTTACAATATAAAGCACCTTGAGGCAACTGTTGTGATTTGGTGCTATGTAAAGAAGATTAAAGTGAATTAAATCTACTCTTGCAACACGGTGGCGTGGTGGTTAGCACTGCTGCCTAGGTTCGATTCCACCTTGGCCGGGGTCTTTCTGTGTGGAGTCTGCAAGTTCTCCCCCTGTTTGTGTGGGTTTTCTCCGGGTACTCCAGTTTCTTCCTACAGTCTAAAGACATGCAGTAATTGGGTTAGGTTAATTGGTGATTCTAAATTGCCCATAGGTGTGGATGTGAGTGTGTATGGTTGTCTGTCTCTCTGTGTTAGCCATGCGACAGGCTGGTGACCTATGACAGCTGGGATAGGCTCCAACCCCCCTCCCCACGACCCTGAACAGGATAGGTGGAAGAGAATGGATGGATGGATGGATGGATGAATCTACTCTTTTTCCAGAATGATCCTTTAATTCATATGGCTGTCAACTACACATGCTAATTGGCAGACAGCACATGTCACAGTTATGTGGATGGTACAATCCTGACTTTTATTTTTATATATAATTTGCTGGTATGTTAGATACCAGCTCAGGCTTGTGGAACGATTGCAATGCTAAAGCACATGTTAGATAAGACGTGTAATATGGGAAAGTAAGTAAAATGATAACTTTCATAAAAATAAGCCTGTTTATTTGTAAACAGACACAATTGATATGTTCTATCTTATAGACTTAATACCCGAAGATAACATTTAAAAAAAAAAGTATTTTCAGTGATGCAATGTAATGTGAATCCCATTCAATGAATGTTAGTTAAGTTCTAATGTTGAAAAGCAGAAATCAGCAAATTAGTCAGTATGTGCTGGTATGAAATGTAAGCTCTAGCTTTACAATTCTAACAATTGTAACAATTCGATAAATCCAGTGTGATTTTAGGAGACTGCATTGCAGATAATGAAACTTGTTACTGGACTGCTGGCTCTAAGAAACAAGAGAGTGAGAAATGTGGGGGTGATATTTGTGGTGGAGATGAAAAAATTAGATGACTTTTGCTTGTTGAAAGCAGGTGAAATTAAATCACAGAGCTCACAAAGTACGTGAGTGGTGCTTTTGTCTAAATTCTATAATGTAAAGCTGTTTCTTGTCTGTTTAATATGTGCAGGGATTGACTATTCAATCTGGATAACCATGCATGATTTCCGATGAGATGGTTTCATCTCAAGTGTTGAAGTGTGCTCCAGGCAGTGATGTGTATTACCATACCAGACAGCAGGGCTGGGGGTGGATGTGCCAGCGATGCGGAGATGACAGGAAGTGAGCAATGTGAGACTGCTGCTTACTTGTTGAATCTCAATGCATGATACCTGATGACATGATTTGGTCTCAAATGGGCACACAGCTGCACACTGCTTTTCAGCTTTTAGGAAAGACACTCAGATTATTACCTTGAAACCAACAAAGCAGACGTAGCTCAATAATCCTCTAAATAACTAGGAGAGAGTGTGTTTCACAGGGAAGATTGCACACCTAATATACCTGCATGCTCAACCCTGAAATTACGGTTCTATACAACAAAATTATTATCCCAAATTCATTTTACTTGCAACGTAATCGCTTACTAGATTATGCTCAGAGGCAATTTTTTTCTTAATGGATAAAATGCTCCATTTATAAACTGCGCTGACATTGAAAGGAAGTGGCTGATGTAGGGTGTGCAAAGACTAGAGATTGCAACCAGACTCACAACTGTGATTCAGGTTTAGGCAAAGCTCTTTGACTAAGTCATTTTTTTTAATTAAACAAGAACACTTCTTTTGCTAACTAGAAAGATGTCACTGAACACATGGCTGAATGGCATGTATGTACTGTATGTAACTTGCTAGCTGCATTATATTAATAGGAAATGTTTCCAAAACATTTTTACTGTTATGGTTTAGTTGTATAGAATTTCAAGGAGACTGGGAATAATTTAAGCATTTCTAAAGAGTGACTACCACAGGCTGTATTTGTTGCTCACCAACAACTGGATAGATAATGAAGAGATAATTCTTATTTTCTCTCCTGCAAGAGAAAAATGAGTGCAGCATAAATGCAGAGTGTTGTGGTGGTGATGTCTAGTGTAAGGCCAAGTCATGAAAATCAAAGGTTTATTCTCTGTATGGCTGAACTCACCACCCTCAGCTCTACTTTAGTTTTATTTCCTTTTTCCATCGTCTGCCTATTTTCTTTTCTATTTGCACATTTTAAAAAAGGGGAAAAAAACTCTAACCTTCCTCATGACAGCAAAGGTAGTAGACAAGAGCTATGTGATAAGTTTTTATCTAACAGTTTATATGCGCACAGATGATGAAGGTTACATTTCCAATGGCTGCAAGCACATTTTTTGTTTTGCCTTTTTATCTCTGTACAATTAGGTATTTTACACTGATGGGCACAGTAGCTCAAATAAGAAGAGCACCCACACCAAACCAAAAGAAAGCCTGAGAAAAAGAGAAACGTTAATTGCTGAGAGGAAGGCAGTGCTCTTACAAAGAGACTGTCTCTGAGCCAAAACCTGAATGAACATCTGCATTGCCTTTTCAAGATGAAAACGTACTCCAAAATGAGAAGGGACTGCAGAAAGATGTAGGTGCAGCTCATTTTCTTTTAACTCATATTCTGGCTACTGTTTAGTCATTTAGCTTTAGTCTGAAATACTTTTGTGTACTCTGAGCCAGCGGTCTTCACTGATTTTTCTACTACGGTAAAACTTGATTGTTATTTGATGTAGTTATTTAGATACACTTGTTTGTGGTATGAAAATATTAGCTTCAGACATTTTTGACTAAACTGGTGTTAAATACCATATATAGGTTCAATAAATGTGCTGAAAACCTGTTGGCAGCACAGAAGCATCAAGCAGAAAAAAGGTGTACTTCAGCTACTTCTTTTCCGTAATCAAACTTGCACGTTACATTTTCAAGCTGTCAAGTGTGTTGGAGCCAAATCCCAATCCCATATTCGGTCAAGCAAGCAAGTACTGTGAGTAAAGTTTATTTACGATGTGCTTTTCACAGACATGAAGTAACAAAGCAGGATACAACAAAATAAAAAACTGGGAACAAACAGTGAGTTTTTACAAATGTTGTTTTTGCATCTTTTTAATTGTTTTCATAAACACATATTGCAGTGTTCCCAGTTTAATAAAGCAAGAGAGTCCACATTAAGAGGAGGAGAGGAGGTGGCATAAGTCACTCAATCACAGTCATTCTCTTAAGAGACTAAACATTGACTCCCACACTGGATCAGTGTTTTTCTGTTTGTTTAGGTTTATTGCAGTTTCTTTGCTTTTACTTTTACACTTATAGTAAGCTGCGCGTTCATTTGTTTTATGCATTTAGATTCACTCACTGTCTGATTAGGTTTAATTAGATATGCTGAACTGGAAAATCCAATCAGATTTACACACGGTTATCACAAGGTCAGAAATAAAATGTAAGTGATGTCATAATTAGTCATAATTTAGTTGTAGATTGCCTGACTGTGAACTAAGGATATCTGCACTATACTTGCAGACATAATGAGAGAAGTTTTTTTGGGAAGCATTCAGTTTTAGTTATGTACAGTATATATCCAATCAGTCCATATTTGCCTGAGTGCTTTCTTTGCTCACTGCTCAGTCTGTGTTTGTGCCGCATGGTTGCAGATATTACAGAGAGAAATAGTGCACTATTAACAGAATGAGATTTAAAGTGATTTTCTATTCAGTGATGTTAATAGTTGTACATGTTTATTGCTGGGTTTCTGAAAACCATTACACCGTCATTACATTTAAGTGTTACGTGATGATCGCAATAATTTACTGAGGAACACCTATGTTAACACGTTCATATCCTAAAATTACTAGAGTAATAAAAACACAAACCAGATTCATGGACCCTATTTTCACTTTTCTTTAAATACAGATACTGCACTCTCTGCACATCCCTACTGCATGGTTTGTGATTTTCATGTGTCCCTGATCTGTGACTTTTTCTTAACATTTTATACTTGTTGATTAAAGTGGGGTTCATGGTTCCGTGTCTGTATTCTCTTAGGTACACTATATTGCCAAAAGTATTCACTCACTCATCCAAATCATTGAATTCAGGTGTTCCAATCACTTCCATGGCCACAGGTGTATAAATCAAGCACCTAGGCATGCAGACTGCTTCTACAAACATTTATCAAAGAATGTGTTGCTCTCAGGACCCAGTGTGGTACTGTGATAGGATGCCAGCTGTGCAACAAGTCCAGTCATGAAATTTCCTCACTATTAAATATTCCACAGTCAACTGTTTGTGGTATTATAACAAAGTGAAAGTGACTGGAAATGATAGCAACTCAGCCACAAAGTGGTATGACACTACCCTGAGTAGACAGAGTGGGGTCAGCAGATGCTTTAGACACATAGAGCATAGAAGTTGCCAATTTTCTACAAGTTACAGACCTCCAAACTTCATGTGATCTTCAGATAACCTCAAGAGAAGTGTGTAGAGAGCTTCATGGCATGGGTTTCCATGGCTAAGCGGCTGCATCCAAGCCTCACATCACCAAGCACAATGCAAATCATCGGATGCAGTGGTGTAAAGCACGCCGCCACTGGACTCTAGAGCAGTGGAGACATGTTCTCTGGAATGACAAATCATTCTTCTCCGTCTGGTAATCTGATGGATGAGTCTGGGTTTGGCGGTTTCCAGGAGAACGGTACTTAATAATAATAATAATAATAATACAATTTTATTTATAGGTGCCTTTCGGGGCACTTAAGGTCGCCTTAAAGATAAAAAACAATTAAAAAAAACAGCAAAAGAGAAAGCACAATTACACCATAACAAAAATTGAAGAAGAGCAAAACAGTTAGTTAAGACCAAGATAAAATTCTAGAACCCACACAGTTACAGGCCAAAAGCTTGTTTGAACAGATGGGTTTTTAGATGAGATTTAAAAAGAGATAAGCTGTTTATGACCTTTAAAGAGTGCTGTATGGGGTGCTGTATGACAAAAGGCTCTAGACCCCATAGTTGCTAGGCAGACAGAAGGTATAGTGAGGAGCAGTGACGAAGAAGAATGAAGTGGGCGTGAGGAAGTATAGTAATGGATTAGAGCAGCAATGTAGTGGGGAGCAAGGTTATGAAGAGATTTGAAGGTGAGAGCAAGAATCTTGTATTTGATACGATAGTCTATTGGAAGCCAATGTAGGTCCTGAAGGATGGGAGTGATATGTTGAGTAGAGGAGGTTCGGGTAATGATACGTGCCGCAGAGTTTTGAACCATCTGGAGTTTACGGAGAAGTTTGAGTGGTAGACCAGTGAGAAGTGAATTGCAGTAATCCAATCGAGAAGTGACAAGGACGTGGACAAGAGTTGCAGTACTGGCAGGTATAAGAGAAGGACAGAGACAATTAATGTTACGTAAGTGAAAATAAGCAGAACGAGTGAGGTTTTTGACATGATCCTCAAAAGAAAGAGTGCTGTCGAGGATGGCACCCAGACTCTTAACTTGGGAGGAGATTGGGACAGTGAAATTATCAATGGTGAGTGTGAAGTGATTGGACTTTGCAAGGATTTGGCACCAATCAGCAGGATTTCTGTTTTATCATTATTCAATTTAAGAAGATTGTCAGAAAACCAAGATTTTATTTCAGAAAGACAGTCAGAAAGGGAGGACGGGGGAGAAGAGCATTTGGTTTAGAAGAGACATAGAGCTGGATGTCATCGGCGTAATAATGAAAATGAATGCGGTATTTCCTAAAAATATGTCCTAATGGTAGTAAGTAAATAACGAAGAGAAGAGGACCAAGGACAGAGCCCTGAGGAACACCGGAGGAGACTGGGGTGATGAATGACTTGGCAGTTTTGAGCTGAACGTACTGGGTGCGACCAGAAAGGTATGACTAAAACCAAGGAAAAGGAATACCTGTAAAACCTAGTGAAGCTAGTCTGTGAAGGAGGATTGAATGGGAAATAGTGTCGAAAGCCGCACTAAGATCAAGAATGAATTAGTTTGGTTAAGAGACCAGAGTCAGCTGCCATTAAAAGGTCATTTGTGATTTTAACTACTGCAGACTCTGTGCTGTGTAGAGGACAAAAACCAGACTGAAATTCCTCAAGAAGATTATTATTAGAGAGGTAGTTGTAAACCTGGTTGGCTACAATTCGTTCAAGAATTTTTGCAAGGAATGGAAGATTAGAGATGGGCTGGAAATTATTCAAATTACTGGGATCAGCCCCCTGCTTCTTTAACAATGGAGAAATAACAGCTGTTTTAAATGGCGAAGGAATTTGACCAGAAGTAAGAGAGAGGTGCATGATATTTGTTATAAGTGGGGACAGAGGTGATAAGCAGATTTTGACCAGATAGGTCGGCAGAGGATCTAGTTGGCAGGTGGAAGCTTTGGATTTCTGAATAATAGCAGATATTTCACTAGCGAATGGAAGCAAAAAACTAGAAAAGGTAACGGTGAATTACAAGAGACTATTTGGGATGAAGCAGATACAGAATGGCTCTGAGAGGCTAATTGCTGGTGGATCTGTTCAATTTTAGAGTTGAAGAAGTTCATAAAGTTCAGTTTGGGGTAGCCCCTTCCTGTTCCAGCATGACTGCACACCAGTGCAGAACGCAAGGACCATAAAGACATGGATGAGTAAGTTTGGTGTGCAAGAACTTGACTGGCCTGCACAGAGTCCTGACCTCAACCCAATAAAACACCTTTAGGATGAATTAGAGTGAAGACTGTGAGCCAGGCCTTCTTGTTCAACCAACCTCACAAATATGCTTCTGTAAGAATGGTCAAAAATTCCCATAAACACACTTCTAAACCTTGTGGAAAGTCCCCCCAGAAGAGTTGAAGCTGTTATAGATGCAAACGGTGGGCCGACATCATATTCAACTCTATGGACTAAGAATGGGATGTCAGTCAATTCATATCTATGTGAAGGCAGACTACTGAATACTTTAGGCAATATAATGTATTTGGCTATACAATGTGAAGGATTTGGTGTACATAACGTTGGGTTACTTAACGTAATCCCTGGTTCTTTGATAACAGAGTGAGATGTTTCACTATGGGAATCGCCTTGGTGTGACCAACTATGGAAGCTCCAATGACACCACGTCTGTCTGTGACAGACCTGTCGAGCCGTGCTCAGGGCCCCGCCCCTCATACCAACACGGCTGACCAGCTCCTCCCTACTCATTCTAAGCAGATTTCTTTCCGTGCCCAAGCAAGGAGGGGAGTGATGGTGAAACACCTCACTCTGTTATCAAAGAACCAGGGATTACGTTAAGTAACCCAACGCTCTTTTTCTAACTTCGCTCGGTGTTTCACTATGGGAGATATAGCCCACTCCCGGATTGCGTCAGCCCTCCCGAAGCCATGCTCCAGTACTGCTCAAGAGATCTCAGCTCGGACCTGAGGTACTAGACTCCAGGACTGCCTGAGCCAGGGATGACAGTGCAACATCCAGCCTATAAAACCGCACAAATGTGTGCGGTGTAGCCCAACTTGCTGCTGCACAGAGTTATAGCCTCTACAATCCAATGAGATAACCTCTGGCGGGACAAGGGCGCGTGCCCACCAGTGATTGGCCCGGGGCCCAGGAAGCTGAACATATGTTCTGGCCCTACTGGGCACCAGTGCTTCTGCCGGCACACTATGCCGAAGGCAACGTAAGGTGAGTGCACAAGGTCTCTGAGCCCTGCACTGATTACATACTTAGGGATAAAGACGGGCGGAAGACGCAGTGACCAGCAGCTGCAACTGTGGGGCATCGATAAGCTTGTACTCACCCTGCAGGGACCAAGACAGAGGTTTAGTCGAAGCAGCTTCAGCCGCACCGCTGCCAATCTGCTCGAGGGGTGATGGGGAGAGTCTGCAATCACCAAGTACGAGTGAGCATATCCCATAGATAGACCCGCGGCCTTGAGTCAGAGAAACTTCGGCATGCCACCGCTTCATGAAGCGGACGAGCCCGAAGAGGGTGCTGCTCCACACAGTTATTTCCCTGTGCCAGCCTGTGCAGCTGCAGGGAACGAGTACCGCCCTGGCAGTTGATATAAGCAACTTTATTGTGGAAAAGATTGTCCGATTTCACCAAAACACGGAGGTACGGCAGAAAATGCCTTAGAGCTAAGCGCACTGCGTGCAGCTCCAGCACAGTGACGTGAGCCCGAGCCAGCCTCTGGGACCAAACACCATTCACTGCCCTCCCCATCATGGTTGCGCCCCACCCTGACAGAGACGCATCTGTGGTCAGGGTCATCCTGAATGACACCGCCCCCAGAGGTACCCCTGCCGCGAGAGCTGCTGGGTTCCTCCAAGGCTGGAGAGCCGCAATTCATGACAGTGTTATTTTTACACTGCGACCAAGATGTCGGTGAGGGCACAAACGTAGGGATGTGACCCAACGCTGAAAATCCCTCATCATAAGCAGCCCCAAATGCACCACAGATATTACCGAGGCCATGAGGCCGAGGAGGCAGAGACAGAGTTAGAACCGCACAACTTTCCCCAGCTGAAAGAGGGAGAGGCACTGGGTGAAGGATGCAATCCTGCGCCCTGAAAGTGTGACACGATATGACCTGGAATCTAAAATGAGCCCCAGATACTCCGTACATTGTGCGGGTTCCAAGCGGCTCTTTTCCAGGTTGATTTTGAAGCTGAGCTCCGTAAGGTGGTTTACCACTACACTGGAGTCTCTGATCGCCTGCTCCCGCGATCGGGAGCATATTAGATAATCGTCTATGTACAAGAATATTCTGATGCCGCTGTTCCTTAACGGAGACAGCGCTGCCTCCACACATTTGCGATGGCTGGAAGCCCGAGGGGTCGATTGTGACAAACCGAATCCTCTGGATGAATGGCGCTGAACAGAGCAGTCTTTGTGTGTGTAGCATTCTGTACTTTCTCAAGTGTTTGTTTAATACACGCAGATCCAAAATGGGCCGAAGAGACGACCCCTCTTTTTTTGGAATGAGGAAATAGTGGGAGTAAAAGCCCTGCTGAGCCTCCGCGCTCGGGACCGCTCTGATCGCCCGTTTGTGTAACAGAGAAGCAATTTCGTCCTCCAGGACATTTGCTGACTCTCCCTTGGCCACTGAAGTCAACCTTCCGTTGAATTTCGGTGGTTTCACTGCAAACTGTAGTCTGTATCCTTGGGAAATGGTGGCCATAACCCAGGGATGGACTGCGCATGCTGCGCCATTGCTCCAGAGAGGGGACCCCTGAACACGTGTGACGTCACCTCTGCCTCCCGGAAGGTGGTGTCCCCCTCAGGTAAGAGCACAGGCTCCCCCTGCTGGGGACGAGGTGACATGACAGTGATTTTCTTTCTTTTCCTTAAATTGGGGGGACATTCTGCCCTTGGCAAACTGCCTGGTTGCAGGAATGCACACTTTATTTCTTTTTGAACCCCCAAAACACAGTGAAGTGGCTGAAGACTTTGGGCAGTGCTTGGTGACACTGATGAAGTGCTTTGAAATGAATGCTGACACAGGGGTAGTGCATAGTGACACTGTGACCTTTGACCCCGCATCTCCTCTCTTTGAACCAGTGGGAACTGAGAGATGGCTCCTGATGAACTGGGAACCCCAGGAGCCCCTGAACCATGAACTCTGACAGGTGTGATTATCTCTTCCAGCACCTTCCTTCTCTTTGAGGGAGGAGAGAGAGGTGATGCCCAATGTTGCAGGCATGCTAGGTGGAACGCTTCTTCTTCCCCTCCCCGGAGTGTGACGTCTGGTTCTTTGCAGCAGGCGCTGCAAATGAGTGCTTGCCCCAAGGCCTTGGGTTTCCTGCCTTGACCTGCTGGGAAGACTGCGGTCCTGCCGCTTGCCTCTGAATTTTAGCCCCACTCTGCCTACCCCTCACGACTGCAGCTGCCGCTGCGAAGCCTACTCTTGGCACCTGGTGGGATTGTGGGTTCAATTTTCTGGGCAAGCAGAGATTGAAAGCTTCTCCCTCCTGCTTTCTGCGAGTGCTTGTCTCTCATTTTCTCCAAGGCTGGGCCAAAGAGGCCCTTGGTTGGGTCATAGGCTGCATCCATGACTTCAGCCTTCTGAGATCTCCCAAGCCTGACAGGTTTAGCCATAAAGCTCTCTCACCTGAGACTGCAAGGCCCATAACACGCCCACAACCTTGGACTGCTCCCCTGGGAGCGTAGGATGAGATAGTTGACCACACAAATCTCATCCCAGAGGGCCGGAGTCGGAGACCCCAAGTCCAGTTGACGGCCCATGTCCTCTAAAATCTCTGCCTGATAAGCTGACAGCAGTGTAACCGCGTTAAGAGAACACACTGACTGTGCTGCATATTTGTACATCCTTTGATAGATGGATGCGGTGAGGCGATCCATCTTACTGGGCAGAGAAATATTAGAAGAAGCTGAGACTGACCTGCGGTTAGGGTGAAGATGATAGGCCACTGAAGGCTCCACTGCTGGGGGTCCGGTCAGCTCCAGCTCACCCATTCCTTGCATCTCCAGCTTAGAGCAGCCCTGGGTAGGGAGCTTGCCCTTAAAAGGACTAGACCAATAGCGACTCATTTCTTTCATACAAGCAGGCACTGCTGGCAGAAGCTGCTTTGCAGGCGGTGAGGCTGGAGGGAGCCTCTTGCCATCATACAGGTCACGTTCTGCCCCTTCAGCCTCCTGGGCTGCCGGCCATGGGATGCCCAGCTTGGCAGCAGCCCGTTTGCAGACCTCATACAAGTTGCTGTCCACTGGGGGTACAACTTCTGCTCCACTTGGGGGCCTGGACTGTTGGGCAGGGAAGGTGGAGTCATCCTCCTCTTCCTCCATGTCCTCTAGGCCAAGGAGGTCGGAGTTGGCATCGCCATCCGGCCTGCACCCTAGTTTTGGTCGAGGAGCTCCTCGAACAACTGGGGCATAACCGGGGACACTTCCTCCATCATGTCCGCCCAGCTCGTTGTGGCTCGCGGCTGATGGATATCACTCGTAGCATTGTTGGCTGACAGGCAGGGGTCCTGGCTGTTAGACACTGCTACTCTCAGCCTCCTTTCCAGGATTTTCTCTGGCATCAAGGCGCAGTGTGAGCAACCTTGTGGGTCCGCCAGAGAAGTCTGAGCATGCTTAGCACCCATGCAAGCTATGCACATTGGATGAGGGTCCCTGCCCGAAATGGAGGCACCGCATGACGCGGGGCATGGGCGGGATACAGCCTCTTTGGCCTTCGGTTCTGACCCTTTGTTGGGGGTAGGAGCCGTAGCCATAGTAGTCCAAAGGGGTGAGACTGAGCAACACGAGGCTCTTCGTAACACGTTAGCCTGTTCGTAGCTAGCGCTAGCAACAGTATTAAGTCCGAGCTAGTCGCCGTGAGAGTCAGCTTGTCGTGACACGTTAGCTGAGCTCTACCAGTAAATTCAGCCAACAAATTAATGCTAACTGAAACCTAACACTGTTTGGGGTCCGTTAGCAATTTAATGCTAGCCAGACACTAACACGGTAGTGGCCTGCTAACAAGCTAATGCTAGCTGGACACTGAAAAGCTCGCCTTAACGCGTTAGCCCAAGTTACACACAACGGCTACCCCGCTAACTAAAACCAGGCAACCGCTGGAACAGCTCGCCACGACGAGGTCGCTGTCCAAGGAGTATAACTACAAGTTCACTTCTTTCGAAGGACTTACTCAGCACAATCCAGACTGAAACTGGAGAACTGCGTTCGGCGACGTACTCCTCTACGGGATGCCTGAGAACTGTTTAACAGCTAACCAAGCTAGCCTGGATGCGCTGAGGGAGCTCGATGTAGTTTCTCACGGGAAGAAAGCGAGAATGAGTAGGGAGGAGCTGGTCAGCCGTGTTGGTATGAGGGGAGGGGCCCTGAGCACGGCTTGACAGGTCTGTCACAGACAGACGTGGTGTCATTGGAGCTTCCGTAGTTGGTCACACCAAGGCGATTCCCATAGTGAAACACCGAGCGAAGTTAGAAAAAGAACCTATGCAGATGTCCTTGTCTGCAGTCCTCCAGTAACTCCATCAACAATGATGCTGTGCATTGCTTGAATGCTGGTTGGCTGGCAAGTGTCCCTGAAGAAGAAAGGGAGCACAGCAGATTTCACCATGATATGTGTAAAAAACATCAAACCTAAAAATAAAAAATAAAAAAGCAGCATGTGAAGCACAGAAAGTGGACAGTTTTTTT
This sequence comes from Pterophyllum scalare, assembly GCA_024447675.2. NCBI lineage: Eukaryota > Metazoa > Chordata > Actinopteri > Cichliformes > Cichlidae > Pterophyllum > Pterophyllum scalare. The sequence goes on from JAMQGT020013974.1 coordinate 40,617, forward strand.
GTTTGTTGTTGTTGTTTTCAACATAAGTTTCGCTTCATGAAACCAATGTTGGCCTATCATGACTTTGGTCTTCTCCACAGCTGGCTGAAGCCCCCAGACTGGAGCCACATATTTCTGACACTGCCTTCTGGTGACAGTAAACAGCTACAACATGTAGATGATGACCCGCAAAGCTGTGCGTAGACTCCACACAGAACCAACACACAACGCCAGTCCCTCAAGGCAGCACACTGAGTTGTCATTGCATTTGACTCCGAGGGTTCATTTGAAAAAATGAAGTCATCCATCTCTCAGGATGACTTCAAAGCTCTCAGGAGCCTTCAAAGCTGGGACAACTGGAAAAAAATTCTTTTTTTCTTTTTTTTTCTGTTTAATCTTACAGCAGGAATAAACTGAATAGTTTTAAATGTACATGTAAGAATTTCTGTACATTGTGTGGTCCACCAAAGACTATAATCACATACAGTGTAATGCAACAACAAAACCATACCCACAAAAACAAATGAGAAGCAAATAATGCCATTTAAATGAGTCAGAGTGTAGGATAATTTCTTCACCAGCTGAGTGAAAAATAGCACACAAAACCAAACACAAAAAAAAAATCCGAAACAAAATAAATTAACTAACAAATGAATGACCACGGCTCTTATTGAATGTTCAACTGAGCAGTCATAACAGATAAATTGGTACTTTCTCACTCAAGAAAGCCAGCGAGGGCATGCAGGTTTCAGTCAACAGCTCCAATCAGCCAGCCAGACAACACGGGAGTGCGAGAGAAAAGTGGACAGCATTAATTGCAGAATAGCAAGCAGAACAAACAATGTATTTTTCATCTATTTGTCCTTTTACTGAGCAGGGAAATCCCAACAAAGTGTGTTAAAAAAGAAAGACACAGAGAACAAAAGCAATATTCAGGATTGGATATAGGACTCATTTACCTACGCTTTGGTAGAAAGCTCTTCAAATGATAAAAGTGGCAATAAGCAACGTGTGTTTTTTGCAAAGCCACGTCAGAGTTGAATTTCACATACAACACAACAGATGTATTCATGTTTATACTTGTTATGTGTTACAGCCTTCCCATGTATTGTGTTTGTGTAACACAAATGTGCAACATCGTTAGCAGCTGGTGAGGTGCTATCAGAGATAGCATCATATCAAAGAATGCATATAAATTCATATAAAAGATAGATGTAGCAACACTGTTGCAAGCTAAAATGAGATGCACATACCTGGTAATTAATACCATGTAACAGACAAAAAAATTACTAGAAATCACACACACACACAGCAGTTAATAGCACCTGTGTGTCGTTGCGTCTTTCAGCAAACCAACTGTAAAACTTAATGAGCTAGTGTTAACCGCATTAGATTACCATGTAGACAACAGCCACCCTGACTAGATGCGTAACGTTCAGTAGTTATACAAATTTAGATTAATACAAAATGACAGCATTTGTATTAGTAAATATTTTAACAGAATAACTTACACAGATCAAAATACTCACTGTCTTTCAGAAAATCAAAATTAGGTAGTTACTGTCACAATATGTGCCAACTCTACAAACAAATAACAGCCTGTCATGTCTTCTTCAACAGTGTCACACACAAATCTTCTGTTAATTCCTATCTTCAGACTGAAACTGCCCAGAGAACATCCCACAGTGCATGTCTGCAGCCAGACTACGCTGTGTGCAACATTTTTGTAGGCAAGTAATTGGTTGTACGATGGAAAATCCACCCTCTTTTCCCAGTGAATGTGGAAAAAAATACTTTTTCGGGCCTATGCCTGAAGAGATACAGGTTTATGAAATTAGGATTATATGTAAACATTAATTTTCAACTCTACAAAACTTCAATTACAAATGCAGTTATGATTGGATGGATGGACGGACGGACGGACGGATGGATGGATGGATGGTTTATGGCACGCCTCTTTTGGAATAGAATTTTAGAACCAAAACCAAGTTAAAAGTTAATAGTTGTGCAAAAAAAATCTGTTTAACTATTAACTGTGGTTGAAGAGATAGTTGCAGGTAAATGAAATCAATGTGCAGAGAAGCAAAAGTTTCTGAACATGCTACAGGCACAGTGATGTTTGACAGAAAGGTTTGCTATGAGAAGGTTTTAATTCACTAATTTATTATTACTTACAAACTTATTCAACAAGTGTACTGTTTTTTGGGATTTTTGGTGATTTATACTTATACTTGACTGCACTTAAACTATAAACAAAAACATTTGAAATGAGTTGCATATTAAATAAATCAGGAACTGACAGCAGGAATAAGGTCTGTTTGGGAAAGCAAAAATATAACATGAGGAATTACAAAGACTTTAATATCTAACCAATATGTACAATAGTTTCAGAATCAATTATCCACACTGATAGCAATCACATAAATTTTAGCCTCTAAGTAACAGCCAAAATAGTGTAATAGTCAAATTATGGTGTTTAAAAAAAAATTAGCATGTCTCCATTGTGTGGCAGGAGGCGGGGGTGGGGGACATAATTTAGTCAGCTGAGCTGATTCATTTTTGAAAGATGACTCTAGGCCCCTCAAGAGGAAGGAAGCCAGGGCGTATAAGTGATATCTGCTCCATGGTTAATTCAGTGCGATTTTCCAAGCACAAGGTCACTCATTGTCAGTATCTGACAGAGGCCCATTCAGATGAATGAGATGAGCTCGGAGAGCGTTCTCATTTTGAGGCTGCAGCTCTCGATTCATAATTATCTGTATGGTGCAGGCCTGCGTGACATTGTCAAGGAATACAAAGCTGTAATCTCTGCTTAGTTCTCCTGTAATGAATTAATGCCAATGGCGGTGAAACTGCAATGTATCAAAGGCAAAGATAGATTTCATTTTAGAGAGTTATCAGTGGTTCTATCATGGGAATGGCTCCAGAAACATTGACTATTTAGAGTGGAGTGACCTTTTCACCAATACGGTCTATGTGTCTGGTGAAGACTCAACCTTTCTTTCAAACCCGCAGGAGCACTGTCAGAGTCTGTCAAAATGTTAAAGGGTTTTACATTCCCAGAATTATGATGAGTTTACTGCAGATAACCGATATGCATAATACTGTTTGCAAAGAAAGTTTTCACCTACATTGTGATGGACCTATTACCAGGGTGTAGCAAACCTCTCATCCACTGTCAGCTGTGATAGACTTCAGCCCTTCTGGGACTATTGTTGGATAAGCTGATGGATGGATGGATGCATGGATAGATGCATGGATGGATGGATGTTCTGCCACTGCAATAACTGACTAATTTAAATTCTTATAAACTTCAAACAACTCAGTAAGTCTACAAGAAGTCGTAAAACACAATTAAATGACTTAAAGCAACATCATTGCTATTTTGTTTTGTCATAAATTCCAGGGTCTATGAATCTTTTTGTCTGTAAAGTGGAAAAATATTTCATAAAGCTCTGTAAAGTATTTCAAAAATCATCTACAGGTAAAGCAGATTTCAAATGGACAGTTTTTGCAGGATTGGATTGTATATTTGTCACACTTACATGTTTCAGATCATCAAACTAAGTTTAATATTAGACAAAAATAATACAATATAATATAATAAATACAAAATATATGCAAAATGCAGTTTTTAAATAGTTTCATTTATTACAGTAAGTACATTTTTGAGGTTATTTAATAGAAAAATGAATACTGTATTTTTAAATGTACATTAATTACTGTGTAACTACATCTTCCAACAACTGGTTGCATTCTCATAAACTTAGGATTAATCCCTTAAAAATGCATAGGAGCAGGTGCCGGTTTGTGGAAGCTGCCATGTTACCCCACTATGTTGGATACAGTGGCCGAGATGGACATCACCATTATGCCTAATCATGTTTTGTGTATGTGACTATAGACCAGCCACATAAATAGTACATCTTACATTTTTAGTTTTATCATCTCTTTCTCATTATATCTTTCTCCTCCTCCACCATTGCTCTCTCCTCCCTCATTTCCATGTCATCCACTTCCTCCTCACCTCAAGCCTCCTCCCCTAAACTGAGGTCAGGGCTACAACAACAGAAAGCATGCATAAACGTGCTGATTAAGTCTTTATCATCAGCAGATTAGTCGTCTGTCCCTCTTGTCTCCGGACAGTTGACAATGAGCAACAACAACCTCATGGTTATAAACAGCTAATGTTGCTTGAGTTTCCTAAAAATCACACTTTCTCTCTGATAAATAGATTGCTTACATTCTCACATTTATTCGCTAAGTGTCCAAGTCCAACAATATTAGATCCACTTCAAGAAAGCAAGAAAGTTTCACCAATGCCGAGTAACAGTAGCGCTTACTAACAGAAAAGTTCAGGATATCCTCAACAACTCACCGCAGTATCGCTGTGATCGGACAGAAGTGAGCTTCACTGACTCGTCGACACGTATCAGACTCCTTTCACAAAGTTTTACAGCCTCCTCCAAAGTAAATAGATGTGGACATGCAATCATATTGACAGCTGAGGTAAACAGTGGACTGACAGCCTATACTCACTACAGGCGAACGGTGGCCAAAGTTATCTGTTCTACAGCAGCCACTGTAGGATTATGTGCTTGAACTAGGAGGGGTAAGAAAGTAGAATTCAGTTGACTGTAATCTGCAATCTGCTGACATTTAGTGGGAGATTTCCTATAAATTAAAGGGGAAAAAGAAGCTGTCCAAACCTACCTGGCCAAAAGCACGTCAATGACTCATCCAGGAGGTCACAAAAGAACCCAGAATGGCGTCTAAAAAACTGCAGGCCTCACTTCCCTCGGTTAAGGTAAGAGTTCATGATTCAATAATAAGAAAGAGACTGGGCAAAAATGGCATCTATCTGACCAAAAAGAACACAAAGGCTCGTCTCACATTTGCCAAAAATCATCTTGATGATCCCCAAGACTTTTGGGGAAGTATCCTGTGGATTACCGAGACGAAAGCTGAGCTTTTTGGAAGATTGAGTCCCGTTACATCTGGCGTAAAACTAACACAGCATTTCATAAAAAGAATATCAGACCAACAGTCAAATATGGTGGAAGTAGTGTGGTGGTCTGGGGCTGCTTTGTTGTTTTAGCACCTGGACGACTTGCTGTAATTGATGAAACCATGAATTTTGCTCTCTATGAGAAAATCTCAAAGGAGAATGTCCAGCCATCAGTTTGTACCCCGAAGCTCAAGCTCACTTGGGTTATGCAGCAGGACAATGATCTGAAACATGCTAGCAAATCACTTCTGAATGGCTCAAAAAACAAAATGAAGACTTAATGATGACTTAAATCTGATTGAGATGCTTTGGCCTGACCTTAAACAGGTCATTTATGCTGGAAAACCCTCCAATGTGGCTCAATTTAAACAATTCTGCAAAGAAGAAAAGTTACTCCACACCAATGTGAAAGACTCATTGCCAGATATTGCAAATGCTAAATTATAGTTCTTGCTGCCAAGGTTGGCAGTTATTAGATGTAGGGGGCAATTACTTTTTCACACAGAGCAGGTAGATTTGGATAACTTTTTTATTAATAAATGAAATTATCATTTAAAAACTGCATTTTGTATTGACTCAGGTTATCTTTGTCTAATAGTAAAACTAGTGTGATGATCTGAAACATGTGAGTGTGACAAATATGCAATAAAAAAAGAAAAAATAGATTAAATTAGAAAAACTATACAAATACTTTTTCACAGCACGCTATAATTTTCTAAGGACTCCAGATTTTTAATATAGACAGGTAACTTTTCAACATGTATGTGCACAGAGTCAGAAAGAGCTGGAACGAATTGCTCGTGTGTGAGGCATGCCAGGAAAAAGCCTTTGTTATCAAAGAAGGACATTAGAGAAAAACTGTAGTTTGCCAGCAGACATATAAGCCGGTGGATATCAAACTGTTATGGAGGCCCCATTGCAGGCTGGTGACCAAGAAAAAAATAATTTGTCCTGCATGATATCAAAGAATGCTTAAAGATAGTATTGGGACCATCTATAATATTTACAGTGTCTTGCTGTTAGCCATAAAGGTCCACAGCTCTTTATTTCTGTAGGAGATTTACCACTGCACTTATTTACTGTGTGTTTTGTGGAACCAAACAAATGAGCAGCATACAGAGGAAGAGCTTGTCTTTCATTACTGTAACACTTGGCACTAAGAAGAAAAAAGAAAAGAGATATTAAGTAGCACAGTTGCACAAACAGTAATGACTAAAAATGTGTATCATCCCAGCAGAATGTAAGTGAGTCTAATTGAAAAATAATTTTAAAATATCAAGGTCCTCGAATGTGTTTCTGACTTCACTGTGATCGCGCGTGTGTGTGTGTGTGTGTGTGTGTGTGTGTGTGTGTGTGTGTGTGTGTGTGTGTGTGTGTGTGTGTGATGGAAGATGACAGTGAACATCTCTGAAGCATATTCGCAGCCTTGGTGATTACTGAATAAAACACACAACCTTTTAATTCTTCCCAGGGATTACTGTTCAGTTATAGCTCATTAAAAGAACATATTGGCTCCAGCTTCTTTCCTCATTATTTTCAATCATTAAATTAGGTCATTTCATTCAAGAAAAAACACAAGACCTTGGGTTTGACAGCACTTGGGGATATCAAATGCCTTGTAAACTATGCCTCAAGTGTTTTATTGATAGCTGATTCTTATGAGGCTGTGAAGAATGTGACAGCTGACACTCCCACTCCTCCTCCTACTTCTTGTTGCTTTTGAGGATGTCATGTGACTCATTTGATGTGCAGGTCATCATATAGCAGTTGTGAATACATTGACAACAGCAGTGCAGTAAATGTTCTGTAGAAAACAAACGCTGGTTTGATGATGATGAGCTTTTTTTCCTGTCTGAGACCTGTTTTCAAACTGTATTATTGTTAGATTGAGAGGGAATCACAAATGTCTCTGTAAAAGATTAAAATTATATTACCAGTTGTCATTTATAAAGAAGCAGTTTTCAATTACACTTAAATTGCACTGCAAAATGGAAAGGAAATGTAAAACTGACTTCATGTAAACAAGCTATCTGTCCAATCCCTGCGTTTCCACATGCAAAAACACACCCATCTGCAGTTCTGCATGCTTCTGTGAATGAAATTAAGGCACATAAATGAATTAACTGCAACTGTATGTAACATTAGTGCAAAGAAGCCAATTAAACACACTTAGACTATAACAAATATCACAAATTGACATTTTAATAATAAATCACTTTAACAAACGTTTTTATCTTTTTTAACCCTGTAAAGTTTTATCATGTAGTTTTGAGACCTCTACATCATCAGCGTGATTTGTTTTTCCTGAAAAACCTGATGTATACAATCAGACACCTGCAGTGCTACTGTGAGCAATGAATTGCACAAATATTGTAGCAAAATTGATACAAATTAAAGCGCACTGCCAGAGCCCAACAAAATAGATTTGGTTTGATTACAGAAAAAATCATAATCACAACTATTCTGGTCAATATTGAAATCACAATTATTTGACATGATTGCTCATTGACTTTGTAAATACACTACATTTATTGCACTTAAAGAACAGTGAATACACTGAAATCTAGTGCACTAAATAGATACTAAATTGAAAATAAAGTAAAAAATATATAAATAAAATATAAAATTATATAAATAAATTACACCATAAATAAATTACACCATAAATAAAATACATTATAAATCGAACGATAAGACCAGTTATCAGGACTAATAATACTAAGAAGAAACAGGACCAAGTAATTTAAACCAAATTAATTTTCTCACATTTTAGTGCACTGCCTCAACATCATGAAAAATCCAATACATGTATTCAAAATGTATTAAATTAATTGCAGTCAATCATTCTAGCTCAATCCAAGGCCCATCTTAGCCCAGAGGAAACTGAAAACATGTTAAGCTTCAGACTAAATCAGAATTATTGAGGCGAACACAGCAAATACTGATTATCCTGGTAGGACTGCATAAGTTTTCAGTCAGAAAGATCAACCTGTTTACATGATCAGGTTTTAGAGAAGAGTGCAAACAGAAGACAGTATTAGCAAGGCCTGTGTCAACCTCCTGAATCCCATGCTGCCAGAGATTCCTTTAGTCCTAGGGCAATGTTTTGCCCTGTGTGGTCAAAACAAACGCTGTTCTGAGACATTATGTGTTCAAATTGAATTTGGTGTCATGCACCGTTAGGCTAATATGTGGCTCCACTGTGCGGCTGGACCATAAGTCAGTTGTGATGGTAAAACAGTCTGCGTTGGCCACCTCATTCTCTACTCCTGCATGACACTGTGTGTACAACTCTGGCAGAGCCACTTGTGTAAAATAGTGTTATGATGGAATAGTGTAGCGCTTGTCAAGAGTACTCACCATATGCCTAAAACCAGGTTTGTCAACAGTTGTTGCTGGGCTCATTTCTTTGGCCAAAGTATAAGGCACAGCTTCTGTGATTTTTCTTGTCCATGTCTGAATCGGATGGGTATGGTGTTGCACCGCATGTTTTACTGATGATTGTGTTACCAAAGATGTCAGTGGGGATTTGCTGCCTTGCCTTTTCTGTTTTTAATGAGTTGGACATACGTCACTCAGTGTTGGTGAATTCATCTTGGTTGACACTAGTGTCCAAGGTCGTTCAACTAAGGGCACAACAGAGGGCGGAAGAGTGTGTGTGTGTGTGTGTGTGTGTGTGTGTGTGTGTGTGTGTGTGTGTGTGTGTGTGCTGTACTTGCAGAGCATGATGTGTTTTTGTGATCGAGCCAAAATTGAAATCTAAATTTGATTAATTGCACAGCGCTACTATAAAATGACCTCTTACAGGCTACTCATGCATGTTTCTGTCAATGAGGGTGAGGGTGATTATCTAGGGACGCATATCCTCGAAGGGTCACTCAGATCTCCATTTGCTAGCCAAAGGTACCCTGACTGTTCTTAGGCACCAGGAAGAAATCCTGAGACCCACTGTCAGGCCTTATACTGGTACAGTGGTCCCTGGGTTCCCTGGGTGCAGGACAATATCCAGCACCATGTGGCCGGAGTGGATACAGTTCCTGGATGACAAAGGCACCGATGCCACTGACTGGCCCTCACATTCACCAGACCATAATCCAATTGAGAACCACTGGGATGTTATATAATGGTGTATCTGAAGCTGCCAAAAAGCGCCATAGATTATCCAGTAGCTCGCTGATGCCCTGATCCATATCTGGAAGGAGATCCCCCAGGACCCCATCCACCGTCCCATCAGTAGCTTGCCCACATGTTGCTGAGAGTTCATAGAGGCAGGTGGGGACCATAAGCACTTCCGGACCACATTATGATGCAAGTTTGATCAGCCCGTGATTCCTATTTTTAACTTTTGCATTTGATGCCATTTTGAATTCAGCCCTGAAAGGCTGGATGATAAATGGTTGATAGTGACCATTGTTATCGTCGGCTTCTTTTTCATTGAATTACACAGTGTAAGTCAGTAACAGTTTTCAACTTGAATGTTTCACTCATCAAGATCTGATAATGAGATCTGAGTATGCTTCAAGTGCTCCCATCATTTTTGAGCAGTGTATTTTAACTGACCATAGTCTACACACAGTGTAGCATTGTATTCCCTCTTAGGTGGCTGAAGTCTTCCCCTAAATCCTTAAAACCCACAATAATAAACAATTTGTCTCGTTCTTCAAAACCAAAGAGGATTAAAAATTTTTTTTTTTTTTTTTAAAAACAGCCTCAAAAGTGGCTGCCCCTTCTTGTTTTCTGTTTGTTTGTTTGGTGTTTTGCTTACATGGCAAATCAGCACAGAGGCATTGAGCTGGAATACCTTCCTATATATCAAAACCTTTAGCCCCTCATTTTAAACCACACTCCTGATGTATAATTCATATGAGAAGATGTTCAAGGGACACAACTCTGGTAATTAAGTTGTGAAAATGACAAGGTCATTAACAAAGTTTATATGGTAATGTAGTGCCCCAAAAGGAGATGGGCAGCGGGACCTGTCGTGTTGTGGATGCTGACCTCAGCAGGCTGCCCAACAGGGGCTGACGAGGCTTCCAGCGTTGCACTAGTAAGGGAAATGTTAAACAGCAGTATTTACATAGACACCACCTAGTCATGAGGACTAAGACTGTGATCTTGAACTTATTTGCTGAATTCATATACTTTTTTATTATTATTTTTCTCTTAATAAATTTGACTACTTGACTGTTTTATTTCCTACACTGTTCATGCTATATTGTCTGCCGCTTTCAGCCATGTGATAAAATATTTTATTGGATTAACAGACTGCTTTCTTCAAGGGTTTTAAAAATATGTCTTAAAATTACCAAACAGCAACCACACTCTTCTCCGTGTGCATCTAAAAAGATGCTGTTTCATGTTGTTTAGGGTCAGAAAGGCATGAGGGTGTCCACACGGCAAACAATGGTTTGCTGTTCAAGCAAAACTCAATATAGACAAGGAAGGTATTGTAACTTTGCAGCTCTGGGTGACTCAGTGTCCCTGGATATTGATGATTACACCCTTAATTCACATTGTTCCCTCATCCCTTCCCTACGTCCTGACACTCATGGCCTTACTTTGACAAATCTGAAGCAACAGAGGGTTGACAGAACAGCAGATACTGCAGTTAAGTGGATGTAAGTCAACCTGCCAATGAAGGGTGCTCCTTAATTGCAGCACTTGTGAAACAAATCAACATAAATGGCCCTGGAAATGTGGCCTTGAAAGGCAAAGTGGCATCATTGAATCACACGTGTAAACACAGCATTAACAATTGAGGGGCTTGGGCTGTGCGAGATCTCATCTGATGCAAAATACATGTATGAAGAAGTTGGAATTCGACTCACATGCTGTAATTTAATTCGCCTTGTTAATTCCTTTTCTTTAGACATGCATATCATTGTGGGCTTTTTATTTTAACCTCCACTGTGTTTTTCTTTCTATTTTCAATCCTTGTAACATGCAATGTGGCCAGAGTGCAAATGCATGTGTTGCTAGACAAGCTTGCTAAAAGGCAGTTTTATCTATTCCAGCAATTGTTTTCAGTTAATGTAACAAAATGAGACAATAATGAAGACTAATGGCTTACCTCATTTGGTTAAATATGAAATTCATTTTGATTACTCTCCTGCTTTGCAAAGATTTTCTAATCTCTCCAAATTAGCCATCGCCTGTAATATGTGTAATAATGGAAATATCAGTCAAAGTCCACACCTTTGTTGCATGGAATGGTTTAAATATGAATTATAACACTTCTTAAATTGCTTCACAGAGTGAAGTGAAACATCAAATGTTGTCAAAAAAGTTTTATTTCTCCCACCTTGTTTGTAGCATTTTACACGTCTGTTTTGTGGTTTGCAGATATACTGTCAAACTGAACACAAGAAGGCACATGGGCACTTTAAAATAATTCCAAACTACAGAGAAATTACAAAAAGACATTTTGCTTTGTTGACTCAAGCACATTGGCGAAAAATTCTTTGGCACAGTCTTTGATCACGACCATCTTTTCACACTCTTCTACTGAATGCTAATTACTGGTATTACCTTTGTCAGATTTGAAGCTAAAGCCTCCCTAATCCCAGCTTCCCTTCTGACAAGCTCTACACAACAGAGAGAGGTATTACAGAGCAATAGAGTAAGATGTACGTAGAGGGAGACAGAAACTGAAGCTTGTAAATGTGTCCATCTCACACACACTGATACATCTGTGTCTCTGAGGACTCTGGCTAACATTATGCACTTCTCAGACCTTCAACCCAACCTTAACCACCATAGCTAATTGCTTAACCACAACCTTAATTTAATTCAAATGAAGTCGTAAACCTGAAGATTCCCGAGGTAGCACTCAAATAAGTCCTCATGCATGCACGCACACACACACACACATTCAAATAAATATACTGTACAGTGGTGTGAAAAAGTGTTTGCCCCCTTCCTCATTTCCTGTTTTTTTGCATGTTTGTCACACTTAAGTGTTTCGGAACATCAAACCAATTTAAACAATAGTCAAGGACAACACAAGTAAACACAAAATGCAATTTGTAAATGAAGGTGTTTATTATTAAAGGTGAAAAAAAAATCCAAACCATCATGGCCCTGTGTGAAAAAGGGATTGCCCCCTAAACCTAATAACTGGTTGGGCCACCCTTAGCAGCAACAACTGTGACCAAGCGTTTGCGATAACTTGCAATGAGGCTTTTACAGCGTTCTGGAGGAATTTTGGCCCACTCATCTTTGCAGAATTGTCCTAATTCAGTTACATTAGAGGGTTTTCGAGCATGAACGGCCTTTTTAAGGTCATACCACAACATCTCAATAGGATTCAGGTCAGGACTTTGGCTAGGCCACTCCAAAGTCTTCATTTTGTTTTTCTTCAGCCATTCAGTGGTGGACTTGCTGGTGTGTTTAGGATCATTGTCCTGCTGCAGAACCCAAGTTCGTTTCAGCTTGAGTACACGAACAGATGGTCGGACATTCTCCTTCAGGATCTCTTGGTAGACAGCAGAATTCATAGTTCCATTTATCACAGCAAGTCTTCCAGGTCCTGACGCAGCAAAACAGCCCCAGACCATCACACTACCACCACCATATTTTACTGTTGGTATAATGTTCTTTTTCTGAAATGCAGTGTTCCTTTTACGCCAGATGTAATGGGACACACACCTTCCAAAGAGTTCCACTTTTGTCTCAACGGTCCACAGAATGTTTTCCCAAAAGTCTTGGGGATCATCAAGATGTGTTTTGGAAAAATTGAGACAAGCTTTAATGTTCTTTTTGCTCAGCAGTGGTTTTCTCCTTGGAACTCTGCCATGCAGGCCATTTTTGCCCAGTCTTTTTCTGATGGTGGAGGCATGAACGCTGACCTTAACTGAGGCAAGTGAGGCCTGCAGTTCTTTGGACGTTGTTGTGGGGTCTTTTGTGACCTCTTGGATGAGTCGTCGCTGCGCTCTTGGGGTAATTTTGGGCGGCCGGCCACTCCTGGGAAGGTTCACCACTGTTCCATGTCTTCGCCATTTGTGGATAATGGCTCTCACTGTGGTTCGCTGGATTCCCAAAGCTTTGGAAATGGCTTTATAACCCTTTCCAGACTGATATATCTCAATTACTTTCTTTCTCAATTGTTCCCGAATTTCTTTGGATCTCGGCATGATGTGTAGCTTTTAAGGATCTTCTGGTGGACCTTACTGTGTCAGGCAGCTCCTATTTAAGTGATGTCTTGATTGAGAACAGGTGTGGCAATAATCAGGCCTGGGTGTGGCTAGAGAAATTGAACTCAGGTGTGAAAAACCACAGTTATAGTATGTTTTAACAAGGGGGGCAATCACTTTTTCACACAGGGCCATGATGGTTTGGATTTTTTTTTCACCTTTAATAATAAACACCTTCATTTACAAATTGCATTTTGTGTTTACTTGTGTTGTCCTTGACTATTGTTTAAATTGGTTTGATGTTCCGAAACACTTAAGTGTGACAAACATGCAAAAAAACAGGAAATGAGGAAGGGGGCAAACACTTTTTCACACCACTGTATATGCACACACACATACCCATCAGCTACAAATCCATCAAGTGAAGTGTCTGTAGACCAAAAGCATATACCTGTTCCTGTGACACAGTTTGTGAACTACAAATGGTGCCACATGAAAAACAAAAATGGCGCCACAGACAGAATTATTCTACAACTTTTTATTTAATTGGTTGCTACTGCATTTGTGTGCAGGTGTGGCACAGATTTGTCAATGAATCACAATATATGCATGGAAATAGCATAGTAGTCACCAGCAAATTATCGTGTTAAATTAGTAGGCAGTTACTTCATGTACAGTCGTGAAAAAGAAAGCACACCCTTACTGCTTTCCTAGGAATTAAGAGGGTAAGTAGCAGCCAGGTGCTCAGAGAAATTGCAAAGAAACCAAAGGGCTCCATCTCACACTCTACAGGCTTCAGTTAGCATGTTAGTTAAATGTTAAAGTTCATGAGATGATTAGAAAAAGACTGAACAAGTATGGCTTGTTTGGAAAGGTTGCCACAAGAAAGCCTCTTCTCTCTAATAAGAAAATGGCAGTGCAGCTTAGGTTTGCAAAGTTGCATCTGAATAAAGACAAAGTGGAGATGTTCAAGCACATATATTGTATATTTTGCTGTCCATGTTGGTACTGTATGTTGAATTTGGCGAGCCAAATAATAGACAAGGATGTCAGTATGAGCCACACATCATATTTTAAGATTTTCATGTAAATTTTGTGTACTTGTGTGTCCTGATTGCTGCAAATGGGATAGACTGCTTGGCTATGCCAAATAAAAATATCCACGTATGCATTTGTTTTTTTGCTTTGTTTTTGAAGACTCGTTGTTTGTCCTTGTCAGTTGTTTCTGAGTAGTAAAGCCTTGAGTGTCAGTAGTTAATCCACTGATAGGATTTCCCAAAGTAGGCTAATATAATAAATCAATTACTACTTGCCATAACACTCAGTGTATTGCAGATATTGTTGTTCAAAAACTGATACAACATAAATATAATTTAAGTGAATTCATGTCATAGTTTGGTAGCACAATGCAATAACAAACTGAGGGTAAATAATACAGGCAAAATACTTCATGAGAATATTACTGTTAGTGCAAAGTATCCAAAACAACAGAAGTGACAGTCAAGACAAGGGGTTTAAATTCACAAGGGATAATGAGACAACAGGCAGCGGGTAATGCAGAAGAACAAGACTGCAGATGAAGGTAGTAGCAGCAAGTTTGCAAAGCAGATGTGCACAAGGATTATGTGTGATAGATGATAAAAGGTTTAAACTGCATAACACAGATAAAGCACAGAGGCTGTTTCACTGTTTTGGAGATATTAGTGCAGTGATAGTCGACTTCCTGTCAAATGAGGGTGCCAGCTGGCCCACCGAGCATTTTCTAACTGATGAGGTTCCAGCTCTTTTTATGTTGTATAAGCATTCAAATGTTCCCAAAGCTCGTGTAAATAAAAAGTAGCTTTAGCTGCTGAATGCAGTAGCATGTTATTGCCTGTCATATATGCCTAGAGTTAATCTATGTACAGAGTTATTGCACTCAAAAAGTTAGTTAATCAATCCATAAGGTGTGGACCATATTGCTTCTTTGTTTCTGACATGTCCCTTGGCCTCTGTTTTTTTTTTTTTGCAAAAGTGGCCCCTTCCTTTGCTGCGTAAACACACACCCTGTTGCTGATGCAAGTCCATTCTGTCACAAATTGATGTTGTGTAAGGTCTGTCTTGCACAACATGTCTGCCAACAAAACAAGTCAAAATTGGGCCCCTGCATTTAACACAAGTGCTTTCTAAACTGGTGATTTGCCAAGATATTTTATAAACACTACGAGTGAGCATTACAAACGCTATGGTTATTGTTGATTTTGGGGTGTATTTAGACAATTAAGCCACTTGGTTGGAGGCATAATATCATTCTACTCCTGCTTTTATTCCTGACATCATTATTCACATAGCCATTTGAGGCCACAGACAGAAAAATGGAAGCATATGTCAAGGGAAGTGTTTAAACAAACAATGCTGTTGTTTTATTCATGAGGCCGGTTATGTCTTGCACATCGGCAGATAAAACATGAACAAAAATGTTAATGTTTTAGCAAATACAATTATTTGCATTTTTCTAGTAATTTTCCATATCCAGTTTACACATGATTACTGATTTTAAAGTACAACTGTATGATAATTCTGGCTTAGGGTTAATTTTATTAAAATCATGTTTAATAAAACAAAAGAAATGCATCATACTTGTAGTGAGATAAACCAAAATTAGATTGCTGTATACATTTTTTATCAAAAAGGAATGAAAGCCAATTCAGTAGACGTTATTTACAGCTCAGTCAAATAGTGGGGTATTAGAAGAGGTAATAATTGAAAGTTACAATGTAATAACCAGGTAGTAACTTTGATAAAGGGAATATCTGGATAGTATAGAATAATCATAAGAAAACAAACATTAAATAACAATAATAATAACTAGAATTATTATAACATTTGATGACATTAATGGGCAAATTAAGTCATAAAAAATTATGACTATAGGTCAGTCTTGTAAAGTGGCAGGGTATTCAATTCAATTCAATTTTATTATTTTAGTGCCAAATCACAACAAACCGTCACTTCAAGGCACTTTATATTGTAAGGTAAAGACCCTACAATAATTAAAGAGAAAACCCAACAGTAAAACAACCCCCTATGAGCAAACACTTGGCAACAGTGGGGGGAAAAAAATCCCTTTTAATAGGAAGAAATCTCCAGCAAAACCAGGCTGGTTCCACAGAAAAGAGGCTTGAAAGCTAAAGGTTCTGTCTCCCGTTCTATTCATAAACATCTTAGGAACCACAAGTAAGCCAGCAGTCTTTGAGCAAAGGGCTCTATTGGGGTGATACATACTATGAGGTCTTTAAGATAAGCTGGGGCCTGATATTCAAGACCTTGTATGTGAGGAGAAGGATTTTAAATTCTATTGTTGATTTAAGAGGGAGTCAATGATGAGAAGTCAAAATGGGACAAATATGCTCTCTTTCTAGTCCTCGCCAGTACTCTAGTACGTTAGGACAGCCTGATAATTATGAATTACAATAGTCCAGCCCAGAAGTAATAAATGCATGAATTAGCTTTTCAGCATCACTCTGAGACAGGATGTTACTAATTTTAGAAATATTGCACAGATGCGAAAAAGCAGTCCTACATATTTGTTTAATATGTGCATTGAAGGACATACCCTGGTTGAAAATGACTCCAAGATTTCTCACAGTGTTACTGGAGGCCAAAGTAATGCCATCCAGAGTAAGTATCTGGTTATACACCATGTTTCTAAGATTTGTGGGGCCAAGTAAAAGAACTTCAGTTTTATCTGAATTTAGAAGCAGGAAACTAGAGGTCATCCAGGCCTTTATGTCTTTAAGACATTCCTGCAGTTTAACTAAATGATGTGTGTCAGCTGACTTCAGGGATAGATGAAGCTGGGTATCATCTGCATAACAATGAAAACTGATGCAATGCTTTTTAATAATACTGCCTAAGGGAAGCATGTATAGTCTAAATAAAATTGGACCTAGCACAGAACCCTATGGAACTCCATAATTAACCTTAATGTGTGATGAAGACTCCCCATTTACATGAACAAACTGGAGTCTAGATAGTTTAGATAAACATGATTCAAACCACTGCAGCGCACAAAGGGATGCAGTACGAATGCTGTATGTACACAAAACATGGCGACAGCAGAGGATTTGAGGTTTCCGGCCTCTCTCCAACCAAAAGTCACTAATGTCACCAGAAAAAGTTGCTAAATGTATCGCTACTCTCTTTTTGGGTAAAAAAAAGAAGTCGCTGGGGGGGGGGGGCTGAAAAGTTGGTAAATCTAGTGACAAAGTCACTAAGTTTTGGCAGCACTGGCGGCTGGTGTTGCCAAAAACTGATCCGTGAAGTCACTACTAGTTAAAGTGAAAGGAACACTCAGCTCAACAGAGCTCTGACTCTTTGTCAGCCTGGCCACAGTGCTGAAAAGAAACCTGGGGTTCTTATTTTCTTCAATCAGTGATAAATAGTAAGATGTCCTACCTTTACGGGGGGCTTTTTTATAGAGCAACAATTTCTTTTCCCAGGCTAAATGAAGATCTTCTAAATTAGTGAGATGCCATTTCCTCTCCAGCTTACCAGTTATCTGCTTTAAGCTGCACATTTGTGAATTATGCCACGGAGTCAGGCCGTTTTCAAAGGAGCCACATTATCCAAAGTCGTACGCAGTGCAGATGTAAAACTATTGACGAGATAATCTACCTCTCTGGGAGCAGAGTTTAGGTAGCTACTCTGTACTATGTTGGCACATGGGATTGAAGAGCATAATAACGAAGGAATTATATCCTTAAACTTAGTTAAAGCACTTCAGAAAGATTTCTACTGTAATAAAATGTATTCCCCACTGCTGTGTAATCCATTAAAGTAAATCAACTTTATTACAGTGAAAGTAATTTTAACTTATTTTTCAAACACAAACCTTTGTCTAACAGTAATTCTGATGTAATTATTTTTAATTCTTCAAATGTTCATGTGGAGACACTTGTGTTAGTAAATTACTTTAACTAGGCCATTGCAACTCCTTGATTGTTTTATTTTCTATAGATTGCCTCACATTTGACTCTAGAGGAGTTCGTGGTCGAATCAATGACTGCGTGGGGCCTAGTGCCTGTGACTGCAAAAGAGCCCAAATCATAGGACATGCTGTTCTGTGCATTATGGCCAAACATCTCCACTTTGGTCTTGTTCCAGAAACTTTGTGCTTTGTTCAATCAAGCCATACTTATTCAGTCTTTTTCTAATTGTGCTGTCATGAATTGTAACATTTAACATGCTGACTGGGGCCTGTAGAGTCTGGGATGTACCTTTTAGGTTTTTTGCAGTTTCTCTGAGCATTGCATGGTCTGACCTTGGGGTGAATTTGCTGGGACATCGACTCCTGGAAAGATTGGCAACTATCTTGAATGTTTTCCATCTATGCGTAATCTTTCTCACTTTAGAATGATGGCTTTCAAAATTATTTTCAAATGGCCTTATGACCCTTCCCAGACTGATGAGCAGCAACAGTTGCTTCTTTAAGATCATGGCTGATGTCTTTCCTCTTTGACAACATAGGCTCCCTGAATGCTCCGAATATGTTTAGCTGTTCATATGATTAGCTGTGACTCAGCTTCGTCTGTATTTTGGCTAAGTTTTTGTTAGAAAAATAATGACACAGTGTAATACGAGTACACATATAAAAGGTTAATAGCGTCCAGAGCAAATACAAGTCGCTTCAGACTTAGACAAACATCCTCAGCTCAGGATGACAAATCAGAAAACCTTTGCCATGGTAAATTAAACAGAAACAAAAAGAAATCACTTTGCTTATAAGGACTATCTTTACTATTAAGGGTCCTGTTGGTATTAACAAAGCCTTTGGAGTATTTTAAGAACATTTGCACAATACTGAGATTCAAAAAGACCTGCAAGTCATGAATGGAGCAAATGTAATGTACAGGATAAGACAAATGAAATGTTTGAAATGTCTCACTAAAAGAAACAACTGAAATGAAAAAAAAATTGTCTGATAAGGTTTGGAGATCATTTTGACCTTTGCAAAGGATTTAGAGACAAAAGAAATTCAGTCAGAGTGTTTGTTATAAATCATTTTGCTTGCTTTGAATTATAATAAAGAATTTTAAGTACATTTTGATTGGTATTTTTATTATTATATGATTATATGAGACAGGTTTTTTTTATTTTGATCTGTATTGTTTTACTTTTGTTTTCTTTGCTTTTATGTTTGCGTGTTCCAAGATACTGTTGAACAAACAGGGATGTCAGAAAATAATTATAAAAAAACAGATATTAAAAAAAGACAAATGGTTTAATATGCTTGACATGCTAAAGGTCATTTACGAATTCCAAAAAAGTTAGGACACGGCATAAAATGTACATTAAAAACAGAACACAATGATTTGATAATCTCATAAACCTTTATTTTATTCATAATAACCATAGAAAACATATCAAATGTTCAAACTGAAAAAAATATACCATTTTAAGAAAAGTTTTAGCTGATTTTGAATTTGATGGTAGCGACATGCCTCAAAAGGGTTGGAACATGGGCAGCAATAAAATCAGGATAAGTAAGTGGTACTAAAAAGAATCAGCTGGAGGCGCATTTTGCAGCTAATCAGTTTAATCTGCAGCAGGTCAGTAACATGATTGCGTATAAAAACAGCATCACAGAGAGTTTCTCAGAAGTAAAGATGGGCAGAGGTTCAGCAATCTGCAAAAGAACTGTGTCTACAAATATCAAAATAATGTGATTTTGAATAGCTCATCATCTACAGTAAATAATATCAAAACAATTCCGAGGCTCTGGAGAAATCTCTGTGCGCAAGGGACAAGGCAAAAAAAAGTCAATATTGGATGCACATAATCTTCAGGCCCACAGGCAGCACTGCTTTGAAAACAGGCATGATTCTGGCATGGAAATCACTCAGGAACATTTCCAGGAATGACTGTCTGTGATGGTCCACTGTACCATCCACAGATGTGGGTTAAATCTCTATCATGCAAAGAAGACGGCTTATGTGAACATGATCCTGAGACACCATCATCTTCTCTTGGCCAAAGCTCTTTTTTTATGGACCGAGGCAAAGTGGAAAACTGTTATGTGGTTATATGAATTGAAATGTGAAATTCTTGAATAAATTTGAATAAATAAATAAATCATGAATAAAATATGGCTTTATGAGATTTGCAAATCACTGCATTCTGTTTTAATTATATTTTACACAACATCCTAACTTTTTTGGAACTGGGGTTGTGCATAATATTGCAATGAAATGAAAAAGAATTCATAATTATTTTATAGTCACTCCCACAGGTGTTCCTAGGTAGTCATTATGCTTCCTGATTGTTGTTTTCAGATAATATTAACATAAAATCAAATGCAAACAGTTACTTTAGCACTGACAGACTCATGGTTATTACAGGGAAACCAGCACAGGTGTTCCTACATAACAAGTTAAAGAATTATACAGTTTAATCCAAGCATTTTAATGTGTTCATTATTAGTTTTGTCTTTGTAGTTTTCATGTCATTGTGAAACCGTTCAGTTGATAGTAATATAATAAATGTGTTTCTCTTTTATTAACAAGAAAGAATAACAATAGTATAAAGAAGTCTTTACCTTGCAATATAACATGTCCTGAAATCATCCATGTTGTGAATTTGAGCTCTATAAATGAACCTGAACTGAATGTACTTGTAAATGTATCATGAGCAGCGCAGCATAAACCCTTATTGTTTTTTGTTTGTTTGTTTTTAATCGATTTAAAATCAATCTGAATTTTAATTCAAGTGAAAGTGAAAACAAAAGGTTGACTTTTTTTTTTATTATTAATACATTTAACAGGTGCAACACAGGATAACTGTATGGATAAACATGTGGGAAGGAAAAAATGTTTTTCATGTCTTTTTCCAGCCCTCATGAATCTGTATTATATATCTAAAATTTATTTTCTAAGCAGCTAATCCTTTGGATTCTTGAACACGTCCTTACTTTGAGAGGGTCGAAAGAGATGGGGAGACAGAGAGAGACACCGGATGAGCTTCATTTCAATAGAGCAAATCTCTGCAGGAGACATTCTGTCCCCTAGTGGACATCAGGGGTCACTTTCTCCTTTAGTCAGAGGGAGCAGGTAAAAGTCACAGCTTCACACATGCTCAGTACACATACTAGATAGAGACAGATCATTTATCACTGCCCATGCACATTTACATCTGTGTATTATCTGTATTTGAAACTAATGTTTAATTTTCCATTAGATTGTGTCGTCCAATGTATTTATGTTATATCCTGCACTATACAAATCAAACGTGAATTACAACAGGGACCAGGGAGAATATCCTCAGTGAATTAAGAGGGTAAGGACAGGTGACATCATATGTAATCAGAGTAAAATAAATGTCACCAATATATTTTTAATACAATTTTTGTTCATTCACAGACAGTTTAAAGTGACATTACCTAACACACCACCACACACCAATTTTTGGACGCTGCTCTGTTGAGAAGGGTAAAAGAGCTAAATCTATCAGAGCCTCACAGGCAGGAATGTGTAGTTTATCCTACTGGAGCAAGCTTCACATAAAAAAGGAACAGTATGAAGGTAATTTCATGTTTGGTGCAAACTTCCTTTAAGAACTCTTTTCCCATTGTCTGCTGAATGCAGCTGTGTTGGATTCCACCTCCACTGTGACTGTCAGAGATAGTGTAGCCAATGTGTTGGTGTCCACTGGAAATGATATCAAAGCCTCTCGCTCAAAGCTCATACGAGACTCTTTTCTGCGCTCTGATCTTTCACATGTCAAGTCTGTTTATGCGGGGCCGGCTCGCATCTCACAAACATGTCAAAACAACATTGGAAATGTTGTTGACTGCTTCAAGATGCCCCACTTCTGAAATAATTCCTGTGGACTGTGGAACCAGGATGGAAACACTACATCACGTTATGCCCTTCAGCAGTCATAAACTGGAAATTGTTCCTAAACTTTCTGTTTCCAGCCAGGAATGGAGGCTTTGCAGTCATTCTGGCAAAGGTTTGTTGACATACTGACATGCAGTAGTTCTTTTCACCAAACAAGAGAATAAATTCCTGATTCAAATGGGAATTACAAGTGGATAATGGAAGTGAACAGTTTTCCCAGATCCACTTGTAAAAAGCTACTTGTACCAGGCTAGCACATTCAAGTCCCCATAGTTTCTTTACAACCAAAAATAAGTGCTCATTGTTACGACAAAAAAGACAGCTTGTTTATTGGGAAGATTTTATCACCAAAAATTCTTACCATTATTTTTATAACCAAATCCTTATAAATTATATATATTATGTGTAGTAGCTGATCTCAAAAAGAATGGCAACATTACGTGTACATCATGTACAGCAAGCTATTTTTAGTGCAGTGGCACCAAAGTGGTAACTGGAATGTGTTGTCATGCATACAGTAGATATTCCCATAGGTTTGCTCATTTTCTAGACAAACATTATTATTTAATTATAAGCATAAAGAAGAAGTGGCAGAGATGTGAAAACATAATGCAAATAATGATTTAGAAATAAGTACAGAGTGTCCAAACTTTCTGTACATCAGAGAGAGAGCACAGGTTGAGCAGTTTAGAGACAAAGTTAGAAAGGCAAGGCTGAGATGGTTTGGACATGTGCAGAGGAGGGATAGTGGATGTAATGGACAAAGGATGCTGAATATGGAGCTGCCAGGCAGGAGGAAAAGAAGAAGACCACAGAGAAGGTTCATGGATATAGCAAAGTAGGACATCCATAGCGTTGGTGTGACAGTGAAGGATGGTAGGGATTAGGGATGATGAAGGCAAATGGCAAATGATCTGTGGTGGCGACCCCTAAAGGGAAAAGAAGAAGTAGATAAACCAGCTGATGTTTTTATCCACCTCGTATATAATTACTTTTGTAATAACATTTATATATATTAAAAAAAAAATCCTCAAAAAACCTAAAAAAGAAGTTTAAAAGGGGATCAAAATATGAGGCAGATATTTTGATTCCATGGTATTTTTACCCGTTGTTGAAATCCTTCCACTTATGTCTATTAATCAACACCGGTTAAACAGGTTTAGTATAATTCTGTGCTCTCCTGTTGGTATTTATATATCTTATTTTCTTTTCTTGCTTGAAGTGGGGAAATAAATTCCCCAGTGTCTCTCTCTGTCTCAGTTTTGTCTCAGTTTTTGATTTTTTTTTTTGTTTGTTTGTTTGCTTGTTTTGTTTGTTTGTTTGTTTGGTTTTAGTTTTTTTGTTTTTTGTTGTTTGGTTTTTTTTGGGGGGGGGATTTGAAGCAGAAGATAGTGAACATACTCCCATGCACTGCATTTCCCACAATGTTGTCAACTTACGACTGAGATGTTGATAAAGTTGTTGCTGTAACCCAGGCAAATCAGTGTTTTGGGGGATTGCTGAAACATTAAATCCCCTTCTCTGAACCTAAATCTCAGCGCCCGAAGCTAATTTATTGAATCAGCCATTCTTTTGGCAAAACCTTAAATGGTTTTCACTTTGTTAGACACTATCTGCAGATCTCATTTAACCTCTCTTCACACATCCTCACTCACTAAAACTCATTTTGCACCGTGATTCGTAATGGCAACCACAGGAGGCAGAATTTAAACGTAACTCCAGCACAGGTGTAATTTTTTGAATCCATCAACTCAAAATCGTTCACGCTTGATTCTAATGATGTGATGAAGTTGATACAGTGTAAGCCAGTTCAGAGTGCACAGCCAGCAAAGGTGTGCTGAAGGCTGACACCAAAAATGAATAGAAACAACAGGGCAGGCAGAGGAGGAAGATGAGAAAGTCTCTCCTTTCACATTTTCTCATGCCACATAACGTTTAATTGATTGAGAGAAATAGATAGCTTTTCTTTTGGAAATTTGCTGTTTTTCACTTTTCAGTCCAGTCGTTGAATTGATCATTTTCAGAGGAATGTTTTCTTTGTTGCAGATGGTTTTGGGTTTGAATTCAAGATCCTTTCTGTGGGGAGTTTGCATGTTCTCCTTGTGTTTGTGTGGGTTCTCTCTGGGTACTCCAGTTTCCTCCCACAGTCCAGAGACATGAAGTTAGTTGGGTTAGGTTAACTGGTGATTCTAAATTACCTCCTGTGACCCTGAAGAGGACAGATGGATAATTTAAATTGGTTGTTTTCCTGGTATGGGCCTGGCTTTTAAGCATAATCCACAAATTTTCAATAGGGTTGAGGTTGGAGGTTTGGGAAGGGCATTCCAGAAGGGTTAGGTTAATTGGTGATTCTAAATTGCCCATAGGTGTGAATGATTGTCTGTCTCCCTGTGTTAGCCCTGTGACAGGCTGGATAGGGGTGTACCCTGCCTCTTGCCCTATGACAGCTGGGATAGGCTCCAGCCCCTAAAAAAGGATAAGCGGAAGAAAATGGGTGGATGGGTGTTTGTTTTGGTTTGTTGGTTTTTTGGTGGCTCAGCCACTTATCATTGACCTATGAATCATTCAGGCATAAAAAGAAGGTACCTAACTCAAGGGTTGAACCAGTGTTGTGTCTACACATAACAGATAACTTAGCAAAGAACCCATTTTAAATTATACCTTTAGGCACATTGCTACTAGCAGCCTGTCCCAAAAACACATCATTTTTTCCCATTTCTTTAGTTGAAACCATGAAAAATGCCAAAGATAACCCAGTTTGACTGCTAAAATAGCATTTTTCACCAACAAGGTGATTCCCAAAGAGCTGTTAGCTGAAAACTTGGAATATCTGAGGATAGTGTGCAGTATGTCCTTAAAAAATTGAGAAAACATGGGCAAGTGGAGGACAAAAGAAGATGTGTCAGGCCAAAAAAAAAAAAAAAACTATTCACGGCAAATGAGCAGTATCTGAAAGTTATGACCATAAGAAATAGGGGGGGGAAATGCAGCAAAGACCTGACACAAGATTTCATAGATGCATCTAGCCCTTCAGTTGATCCATGTAGTGTTCAGTGAAGCCTCATTAGAAATGCTTTTCTTAAGCCATTCTTAAGGATGGGAAACATGGAAAAGACTGAGTTATGCCAAATTACTGAACTGGACTGAAAATCAGAGGGAACAGGTCTGATGGAGTGATGAATCCAAATTCAAAATCTTTGCCTCAAATCATCATCAATATGTATGGAGTAAGCCAGGAGAGAGACGCAACAGTGAGTGTCTGCAGTCAACTGGAGATACTCAGGAGGCTCTGTCATGGTTTGGGGCTGCACTTCAGCCAGTGGTGCTGGATTTTGATCCATTATGCAATACCATCTGGAAAGAGTCTGATTGGTGACACTTTCATTTTTCAGCATGAAAATGATCCCAAACACACTGCCAATGCAGTAAAAGCATACCTGGATAGCAGAATGCACAATGGAACAATATCAGTCATGGATTGGTTCCCTAGGGCCCGAACCTCAACATTACTGAGAGCAGTGTGAGGTTCATCTTGACAGAGAACAGAACAAAAGGCAGCCAACATCCAAACAAAGAGCTTTGAATGTTCTTCAGAAAGCCTGGACAACTATTGATGAAGACTACTCAAAGAAATAACAAGAAAGCTGCCTAAGAGAGTTCAGACTGTGTTGAAGAATAAATGTGGTCACACCAAATATTCACTTTCAAGCTTGTTAGAATTGTAGAACCTCTGTTTTTGCCTTATATGCTGTATTTCCAGGCACAGCTCCATTTTCCAAGCAAAATGTGCACAAATTAGGGGTGGTTCAAGAGTTTTGCACAGTGCTGTAATACATATAAACCTTTTTTTTCTATTTCTTTTCCTTATCTGAATCAGAACAGTAGGACAAAGTGAACAACCCAGTCTCCACATATCCTCTGTTGCCACCACAATCTTGAACCTTTTCTGAATACTGATCAAAAATATTCTTAATATAAAGAAGACTGGAGAGGAGGAGTGGTGGTGCTTCATGTTTTTGTCATTTTTGTTGAACTGCAAGACAGCTGCATGAGGTTGGAAAGACTTCAGTAACATGTCCTGAAGACTGTGTTTCCAGTGTTCTGATGTTGTGTGATTTTTTTATTTTTTTTTTACTAGCTGTGTGGGTAATCTGAAAACATTGTGTGGTTTTGCGCACAGATAAAACTGTTTTGATGCATCTGTGAAGTTTTGCCAGAAGAGTCAGAGGTTTTGTGGATGAAAACTGAGTGATGTGTGGTAGACTTTTGAAAAAAGGGTGGAAAGTTTTAAGAAGTATGTCTTAGCAATTGTGAAAAACTGTAACAAAAATATTCTCTTCTTACACACTGGCCCTGCCGCTGATATTTCAATTAGGCCTACGTCCTCCACGCCACAGACTTGCTCCTTCGGCGGTTATGCTTTTTGTAGTTTTCCGTCCTTTGCAGGCTTAAATAAAGTGGTTTGTAAAACTGTCATGTCGATGTTGCCACCTTTTAGAATGAGATCAAACCCATGCAATGTGACATCTGTTCTTTTGCACTTATGGCTATTTCAGCACAATCCAATTTTAGTTGCATGGCCCAGAATCACAAGTTTGCCTGAGAGGGCTTTGCAGTCTATACAAAATGTGACACCCTCTTTAGATTTTAAATTCAGAAAAAGACTGAAAAAAAGACCATAATGAAAAAAAAAGGAGAAACAGCAAAAGACATGCAGCGAGACAGGCAATACATTATATGTGCAGACAGAACGGTTAGATAGTTATAATATAAAGAAATATGAATATTGTTCTCCTCTGTCGCTTTAAACCCTTGAAAGAAAATGATTTACACAAACACAGGGGATGCAAAACTCAAACACACCGTCCGCACTGAGGAAAAGGTGAAAAGAGATCAAGGAGAGAATTTACAGCCCATAAGGCCAAATGCATACATTAACAGCACTCAGAAAAAACTTACTGCTCTTTTATACTTCCTGTCAAAAACAGAAAAGGAGCTTCCTGGTTTTAAATTTTTATTGCTTTTCTGAGTACTTTCCACTAATCTCAGTATCAGTGCTCTTATAACTATCAGCATTCACATACTTGCACTTCATATATATGTGGGGTTTTTTTAGCTTCAATCTGGTTATTTTTTTGTATTTTGTCTTTCCCTTTCATCTCTTACATTACCTTACAGACTTTAAAAAATATGTTATAAAAAAACAAACCAAATTTAAATTATCAAAGTAAATACCTGGACTCAAAATAGTCGCATTATTTTCACAGTTGCCACACAAACTTTCCAATTCAAGGAATGAAACCAAGTGTAAATGACACAAATTCTCCTAGCCTGGGCTTTATACACATCAGTCGTCTCTCTGGAGTAAAACTGTGGGAGGGGAATTATAATCGAGTGGGGTACAAAATTAAAGCGGTGGATTAAAACCAAATTACTTCCTTAAACAAAATAGGTAACTATACCAGCAGCAGGTGGTCTCCGTCACATTAAAAAAAAAGCACAGAAACACACACGCACTCACATGATAGCCCTGCTAGTAATCAAGATCTGATTCCCTAAAACCAAAGAGTACCTGCCACATATAATTAAACAACCAGAAATGCAGCGCTCATGTGGAGCACAGGAAATTGTTTTCTTCACATGTACCGTATGCATTACATGAGGAGAAGTGGGTGCACTAAAGCAGCACAGTACAGTACATGGAATCTGCAATTATGCACCCATTATGGCCTTGCAAAGAATAATAATTGTGTGAGTGAGAGGGTGGTTGTCCGAAGTGTTAATTTCAGCGGAGCCAGAGGTCTGAATCATCAGCAGCGTTGCAGCCTTCTCAGTGACAAAGGCATCCCCCCAAGGTCTACTGAGCGGTGCTCCAATGAAGCATTAACATAAGAATGCCTTTTGTCTGTAATTAAGTCAGTGAAAAACAAATATTGAAGGCGCATTTGCTTACTAGAAAGCACATAATTGTTATCCAAAAGTTTTTTGTTTGTTTTATTTAGTAAATTGACTGATATCAGTGATTTATAGCATCTTAATGTCTGTGTGTTTTCAGCACTGCAGCTCGAAAAGAGGACACAAACAAGTAACTCCTGCCTGACATTTAAATGTGACAGATGAAAACATACGTCCAACAAGCCTTGGAGGGAATACCTCCTTTCATCCAACCATCCGAGATGTTCTTGGTACTCTCTCCAGAATTTCTCTGCCATGTAGATCGCCTAAAACCCTATCAAGTAATATAAATAAAATATGAGCAGTAAACTCTATCAATTTGTTATTGTCATGGATATCTAGAGAGCAGTCTGTTTCTGTTTTGTTTCTGCTTCACCTCCGGCTATAAGCACGCTTGTCAGAGCTCTTGGGATCTCCTTTCATTTGTGTGCGTGTGTGCATGTGCGTCATATAGGATTTATACACTCTTTCTTCTTTTCTTTTTTTTTTTACTTTTTCCTCCATTTGTGTAAGCATAGGTGTGGTGGGTTTACAGTATGTGCATTATGTATTATGTGTGCTGAAAGGTTTTTAATATACACGAGACTCCCACTCTTTCACTTTTCCTGGAGAAATGTGCAGAAAGCAAATCCTTGAAATAAAATGAAATATGCATTAAAATGTGCATTAATAAAGGACACTAACAATATCTTTGTATACATAAGTGGTAAACGTGTTGTAAAATTTCACTTCCAGTTAGGCTCAACAAGTACCTTTGCTCAGTAGGTCACATTATTGTGGGCAATTTTGGCAATTTTCCATGTTTTCAAAATGGAAAAACATAAACAGCCCTCCTAAAGCAGCTACGGGGTTTCTATTACCAGAGTTTCTATTACTAGTGCTTCAACATATAGCAGAAGCTCTCCTCATTTGTGAGGAAGTAGCGAAGGCTCTGCAGACATGTGAAAATAAACCCAGACTTCCCAATGAGTATTCCACTCACAGATTCCTGACCTTGAGGTGAGCTTATCCCTGGCCAGTGTGCAAAGTTGAATGAATTATAATATCAACCTACAGGTCCAGCCCCAGCCAAACAGCACCAGGCTTTGCACATCTTCTCTCCACCTGAGCAGCACCAGCAGGAGCTTCCACCACTACTCTGCCTACTGAAGGATGACATGCCAGCCAGTAAAGGCATTTTGGTTGCAGAATACAAAGTGAGGATAGTGGAGGACCTGGTGGGAGCTCTTTTATGCATTCTTATTGCAAATATTACGCCATATGTTTAGTCAGTTGTCAGGAAGAAGTATAGATGTTTGCATTTGGATTATTAGGTTATACAGATGGCTGCTGTATTTTTCTCTGAGGTTGAAGAATCAATCTTGCAGGTGAATTCTCATTCAAGACATGAAGATATAGCTACTTTCAGCTGCCCCCTTATTCACATGGAGCCACCACAGGGGGCAGATCCACATGTTTGATTTGGCAGATTTTTTTTTTGATTTTTTTTTACACCAGATGCCCTTCCTGATAGACCCCAAAGGGATTTGTGTCTCCTCATGGGATCAAACTGGAGATCTTTCACTCGGATGAATGTGTAAACCACTACACTATATACACTACACTATAATAATCATTTTCATCACATCATGTTACACAAAAAGAAAATATCACTTCATTGTTAAAAAAGAAAAAATATCAACCTTCAGTATCTTAGAGTAACTGATGATTACTGTAAAATCACACTATTCAAGTGTTTAATTGTTTAAATATAGCAAATGTCATCCATCAGTCCAAATTAGTTAGTTTTTTCCCGTTTGGTTCTGCTGGGATTTTGCAAAGGTTTCCAGTACTTTTTGTCTAGGTTGAGAATTACAGTCCTTGCACAGCCATAGCAGCGTTTTCCTCTTTTTTTGTCTTTTCATTCTGTTTCACTAGAATTGTTGCCAGAGGAACCTCCCAAAAGAACAGACATACAAACAGTAAGAGTGACCTGAAACAGTAAGGTGTGAAGCCAAAACAGCAAAACATGGAGCTGAAAGATTTAATAAAGTCCCACAGAGCTTAGTGAGCGGGTGCGATGAGTTCAACACTACAAGCGACACCTTTCACATTTGTTTAGTCCCCTGAGTCACTGTTTATATAAGACTAGCAGCCAGTTAGCCTATGTTCATATTTAAACTGATTCAATCTGAATGTGAAATAGCTCTCACCCATCTCCACCTCTGTCTGGGGTGTGGCCACCATCTATCCAATCAAACATGGATCTCCAGTTTAACATTCATACCACAGACCACGATTTGTTCCCTCAACTCAAATACAGCCCCCACGTGCATAATGCTGACTTTGATCAATTAGAGCCTGTTGGCAGATGCAGCATCTTCAAGCACACGGTGTTCTCACTCACCTCACAGCATCACTGCCTCTGTGGTGTCACACGTAGCTGCAAGTGGGGCTTCCTGTTTGGTTTTAATGGCTGATTTGCATTGTGCTTTTTATTAGGACTCTTTGTTCTGTTTATTGGTCTGTAATTTTGACCTTTTTTGGATGCCCACTTTTACTGCGTGTATTATGTGACACTTGTCTTGCAAGTGTTCAGAAAATAAATTAGATTTCCTCGGTTATGAAACAGGAAGACCAGAAAGAAAATGATAGAAAAGTTTAATGAAAGAGAAAGGGCAATAGATAAGCTGTGATGGGTAGCCGTACTTTAAATTATGCTGCAGTGAGCAATCATGGCAGTTTCTGAGCTATTATGCAATCCCCCCCTCTCTCTCTCTCCCTTTCCCTCCCTCTCGCTCTCTCTCCCCTTTCTCTCCATCTGTGTCTTTCTCTCCTAGCTGTCCATCTGTCTTGCCTTGTCGTCTTCCTGTCTGTTCCCATGCAACCCCACCTTGTACCCAAACACACACACACACACACACACACACACACACACACACACACACACACTTTTTCTGCCTTATCTTTATTCCCAGACAAGGCTCCCTGTTTGGGCTGTCATTATAACCACTTTGAATAGGCTAGCCTCATGGTGAACGAGGAGAGACATGCTGTGCCCAATCACACGACTTTTTCTTCCTGTCCAATAGATGCATGTCATATTTCATTCTGAGTAAGGTAATATGTATTGAAGGATTCAACTCAAAAATCCCAGAGTGACTGAGTATAACTCACAGAGGGTTTCTCTGTGATAAATGCTCTCAGACACTGGCTGGTGTTCAACTTTCAGGGGCCTGGAGTAAGAAGCATTCCTCCACCTAAAAGGCTCAATTATTTCTTTTCCTGCATTAAGGACGATCAAGGCCTGTATCTTTGTAAAGTACTTCAGAAACTGTTATTAGAGGATGGCTCACTCATATGAGGATGCATTTCATATACTGCATGTGTAAGGCTGTTTTCAACTGAAGACCAGAACCAGAAAGGGGAGTGAATGTTTGTGAACATTTCATGCAGTTCCTGGCCTGACGTAACAGGGAAAATACAGTGCAAAGGCATCCTTCACATTTGAAACCACTCTACCGTGAAATACAAAGCAATTAGCGCTGCTTACCAAAGTGGAATAATTGTTGCATTTTGACTCTATAAATTAAACATTTACCAGCTCATTTGTCGCATGTTTTAAGGAAGCTCTTCTGAAGTCTGTTCATTTTAATAACTGTGTCTATGTTTGGTGAGCAACAGGCATTAAGATTTAAAATGCCAAAGTCTGCCAGAGCTATTTATAAACAATCTTTTATTGTTTGCAAAAGCAAAAGCAAATGTCTGGAAGTCTGACAGTAAAAACCACAATAAGCAGATCTGTAGCGCCTCTAGAAGTTACTGTAGCTGACCTGGCTTGGCAACATATTTTTTGTAATGTAAAGATTGTACCTGATATTTCTGACTAAAAATAAAAACATTGTTGTTGGCCTCCTTAACATACTTGTGGAGCAATGTGAGTTGTGTTTGTCACTGTCACTGACAGCATTTTCCTGGTGTCTTTAAAAAGAAATTACTAGAGACAGCTCTGATATATGCAGTGTACAATGATGTGCAAAAGTCTTGAGTCACCTCACATTTCTTTCTATTTAACCAGAACAATGGGAATGAGATACAGTGATTTATTGAAACATTAGCAAACAAACATGGAAATACAGTATATAAGGCAAAAACAGAGTTTGTACAATTCCAACGAGCTTGAAAGTCAATAATTTCCTTTATTCTTCATCACAGCCTGAATGCTCTTATAGAAGCTTTCTTGTAATTTCTTTAAGGAGTCTTCAGGAATAGTTCACCAGGCCTCTTGAAGGAAATTCAAAGCTCTTCTTTGTATGTCGGCTGCCTTTTATTCCATTCTTTGTTAAGATGATCCCACACTGCTTCAGTGATGTTGAGGTGCGGGCTCTGAGGAGTCAATCCATGACTGACAGCGTTCATTATGTGTTTTTCTATGCAGGTATGCATTTACTGCGCTTGCAGTGTGTTTTACACAGCAAAAAGCTTCAGTAAACAGTAGATGCATCTCTCAGGTCTTTGCTGATTTTTTTTTCCTTTTTCTTAAGGAGATGACTGTCAGATACTGTTCATCTACTGTAGATTTGTTTTATTTATTTTTGTTTGACCTGCCTCTTCTTTTGTCCTCCACTTGTCCAGTTTCTTTGCACTTTTAAGGAGACGCTACACACCATGCTAAGATCTGCCAAGTTTTCAGCTAATAGCTCACCTCGTTGGTGAAAAATACAATTTACCTTTCTAACTCTGTTATCTTGGCTGTTTTTCAGAGATTCAAATGAATAAATTGGAACAAATGATGTGTTTTTGTGACAGGCCGCTGGTAACAAAGTGCCTAAAGATACAAAATGGGTTCTTCGCTAAGTTGTCTGTTATGTGTAGAGACATCCCTTCAGTGAGGTTCCTTTTTTATGCTTAAATGAGTCCTTAAATAAGTTCATATCTGATCTTGATAAACAATAAAATTGAGTCATAGGAGCAAAGCATTTTAGCTAGTGTGTTTGTTTGGTTTTTGTTGTTTTTACTTTCCTTTTAACCTGAGTTGGCAGGGCAACTGAGAGCTTTATTGTTATCATTCTCAGTATATTTACATCTGACGGATGTTACATCTGTGTATTGTTTTTTTAATTCTCCTTTTTACCACTTAAACTCATTTGCAGTCTTGGGTGCTTAGAACCAAATGCTGTTTGTGCTGTTTGTAGTTCATGAGCT
Source organism: Pterophyllum scalare (assembly GCA_024447675.2). Lineage (NCBI taxonomy): Eukaryota > Metazoa > Chordata > Actinopteri > Cichliformes > Cichlidae > Pterophyllum > Pterophyllum scalare. The sequence goes on from JAMQGT020013974.1 coordinate 73,751, forward strand.
TTTGTGACCTCATGTATTTTGCAGTTTATAGTAGGTCAGCCAACAACAGAAGTCTAATTAGCCAAAATATCTGAAAACACCTGTTTGGGTCTGCAGGGTCTCTACTGCAGTCTGTACATATAGCCTGTTTACAATGGTCTTTACCTCCATTACTGTATGCTATGTGTGACACCTGGTATTTGACAGCATATCTGTGAGTTGCTTGCATTGAACAAATATCTTAGTCCGATGCAATCTGCCTTGTGTAATGTGGCAACAGCTATGGAGCCATGAGACTGACAGTGAGAAGCACTAAGTGGACATTATATAACCCACTGACCTGGAATAGTAAGCTAATCCAGCATGGACTTTGGACGTGAAACCCTTTATTCTTCTCTTCATTAGTAAATTTTGGTATCACTGATAATCACTGACAGAGGTGAGAGGTCACGATCTAACTGTGGAATCTGGTTCCCCAAGCTGCCATCGTAATGTGACCTCTCAATTTACCATTATGTTGATAAAGGGTTCTTTCACCAGTGTGAATTGGCTGGGTTAATTTTTCCCTCGCAGAACTGAATGGGAAGATTAGCTTAACAAATTACAACTGATGAATGACCCATTATGAAAATCAAGCATCTAGGGTGATGATTACAGGCTACTTTGCTTGCTCATATCCTTGTTATATGGCCAGTCACTGAGCTGACCTTGTATTATATCTGAGAGCAGCATTGGCTGTAACATAACAGCATTATTTGTGTGGGAATAAAGCTAATTTTACCCCCTATTAGTGGACATTTGTGTTTAAGAACAGTGCTGTGTATTTTGTAATATTTTAAACTTTTTAGACAGTTTTACCTTGAAGATAAAAGTAAGTGTTATTTGACACAATTATGAAAACCACAGGACCTATTTTACATGTATATAATTTATTCTGAATTTCCTAACAACTAATTAGTAAGTTCCCTGAAAAGTGTTTTTTTTTTACTAATTAAAATGGATTTTTAAAAAAGAACTTCTTAATTTATATTCATGCTAATATTTGTTAATTATTCATTTATTTATGCAAACTCCTACTGGCTTATTATGTGTTTTTTTTTTCTGCTCTCATTTTTTGCATGTTAAGTTCATCTTCTGTCTTACCAGCATTTAATTAGAAATAATTAACTGGGAAAAAAAAAAGAAATGACTGAACACTGTCTGAATGACATTAACTTTTATTCACAATTACAAGCCTTTTTTCCAAAAATGTCACAGGAAATTGTTTATAAAATTACAGACCTCTGGTGGAAAACATTTCCAAATTTACCAGCGGCTGGAAGCGTTGACCTCATTAGAGGCGATCAGTGAAACCTGCTGATAAATGTCACATCCGTCCAGCTTAGTACAGTATGTCTAGACTTGTTTTTGAAATCGCTCTCCTCCGTTAGGATATTTTCTTTTAGACAGTGACTTGATCAGAGCAGATAATATGCCTGCCAGACTCTTGTATTGTAACTATGGTGATGATGCACTGATGAAATCATTTCCCCTGGCATCACAGCCCTGTAATAATGATTTAAGAGTACCTTTTGTGTTTTGCCTGCATTATGCATCTGATTAAAATGGCTATATGTCATAAGTTATTGGCAGAGGTGGTGAAATAACAAAGTACAAATACTTTGTTACTGTACCTCAGTAGAAAGGGAACTTTGTAGCTACTCCCATCCACCGCGGTTTGTTTTACATGGTGAAAAATCTACAGTAAACCTACAGAAGTTAAAACATGCAGATGAACTGTGCTCACTGAAGGCTGATGGCAGCCGTCCTGCTTTATATTGCAGCAATACCTACAGTAAGCAGAGGTGAGTCTAAAGGGGGGCTTGGGGTGTACATATTTATTTCAAGGCTTTAGAAACATTATTTTGCATATTTGGATTCATATAAATATAAATATAACATTTTAATTGATTAAATTGTATTAATATTTAAAAATATAAAAATAAACTTTTTTTCCTAACTTCACAGTAAAAATATACATGGGCCAGTAAAACTCTGAGCTATTTAAAAAATAAAAAATAAAAACTCTGAGCTATTCACCTGGGGCTGTTGGGTTGGACACTGAATTATTATTAACATTAATTATTAACATGTATGCCGTCGTCTGCAGCAGGAAATGTTGCATCAAAGCACAGGACAAACCTCAGTTCTGAGAACAGTGATGTGCTTGCTTTTCTTCGTTGCAGCCACCACATGCTCCTCTAAACGCTTATTCACTAGCACACTCAAACATGCAGACACACACACACATACACGCACACAAACACGTACACTTGAACACACACCAAATCTACCTCATCCAGGAGATGCAATCCTTTCAGAACTCTACTGATGTAAGAAAGCCTTCCAAGAGGGCAGAGTAAAGGTTATTTTATTGTATGCCTTAGTTTAGGTTGTATGTATACCTTATTGTATTTGACAATATTATACTTGTAATTATTTATTTTTGCATTTAAGAACATGTTTTCTTTATGAAAGGCTTTAGTTTTTGTTTTGTTTTAATACAGATGGACGCAGTTAAACTATTAAAAACACTGTGATTTCTAAAATGGAAAAAAAAGAGCACTTCTTTTTAAGACCTGCATTTTTTTCTCTTTTGAATATTTATTATTTCTCATTAATAAGAAAAATGTATTTCATATCTGATTTTTCAATTAATCGATGGAATCATCAGTAGCATAGTCGATTACTGAAATAATCGATAGCTGCTGCCCTAGATCACAAAATCTACTGGAGCTCACGTTACTCACAATTATTGTGAGTGATTCTTATTTCAATGCTGCACTGCTACAACCTACCTGCCAACTCACACTTTAACCCCTGCTTATATTTGTTTTCCTGCTTATGAGTGGAGGGCAAAGTCAATCATATACAGCACAAGCAGCAGCAAATAGAGGTAGTTTCATTTTGTTGCTAGAATTGAAATAAAAATAACAAACAAAGAAACAGAACGCTTCCACAAGAGCTACTTTTTACTTTTATACTAGTACACTTTAGGACACTTCAGAGCCTGTACTGTTACACTTTTGCTTGAGTAAAGAAGTCAAATGAGTACTTAAACTTTTACCAGAGTATTTTTTTAACACAAGTATCTGCACTTCTACTTCAGTGAAGAATGTGTGGACTTTTGCCACCTCTGATTATTGGCACAAACATACACAGAAAACAAGTCTGTTTCCATGTGTATTCACTATACCTGCTGTGTTCACAGCAACACTGCCACTTTTGTTAAGAGACATTTAGGCCTTTTTACTTTATTTATTTACTGAATGCTGCTCAGAAATATTGGCAGTCACTGGGTTTGTTTTGCTGGGCTTGTTGTCAAAATGTGCTTGGTCTTTACAGTCTTGTTTTAGTTCACCTAATACACAAAAAACAAAACAGCCAGACAATCTAAGATGAAATGGAACCTGCCAATCATTACCCCCCACTGCCCCCTTTCTGATACTTGCTGAAACCGGTGGACCTGCCTACACTGAGAACCTGCACTGTTTGTCCTTTTGTACCTGACTGTATCTCTCTCTCTCTCTCTCTCTCTCTCTCTCTCTCTCTCTCCCAAAAGTGAAGCTGTGGAGCCAAGAAAGACTGTACTGGAGAAATACTCTAGCAATTAAAACTAATTCAGCAAGTACATCAAAATAACTACATAAATGAAGCAAATATTCATAACAACTGAATTCAATTTAAATAATTTGCTTCATTAATGGTAATAAAATGGTAATCAAACTCATTCATTAATGGACAAACTCAGATAAGGGTGCAGGTGTTGCACCTGTTGTTTTTTTTATTACTTATTTATCAGCTCAACTTCAACAAGTGCTGTATATCTGATATGACATATCACTTAGCAGCCACTTTATTAGGTACGCCTGCTCAACTGCTTCATTAATGCAGAGATCTAACCCGTCGATCACACGGCAGTAAATAGGTGCATTTATGCATGTAGACATGGTCGAGACGACCTGCTGAAGTTTAAAGTGAACATCAGAATGGGGGAGAAAGGTGATGGAAATGACTTTGAACGTGGCATGGCTGTTGGTGCCAGACGGGCTTCAGAAACAGCTGATCTGCTGGGATTGTCCCACACAACCATCTCTAGGGTTTACAGAGAATGGTCTGAAAAAGAGAAAATATCCAGTGAGCGGCAGTTCTTTGTAAGAAAATGCATTGCTGAGATCAGAGGAGAAGGGCCAAACAGCTTTGAGCTGAAAGGCAACAGTAACTCACATGACCACTCGTTACAACCAAGGCACACAGAAGAGCATCTCTGAACGCACAATATTTCTTGAAGCAGATGGGCTACAACAGCAGAAGACCACTCCGTGTGCCACTACTCTCAGCCAAAAATAGGAAAGTGAGGCTACAATTTACACAAGCTCACCAAAATTGGACAATAGAAGAAAAACATTGTTGATGTTTGTTTCTGCTGCAACATTCAGATGGTAGCATCAGAAACTGGTGTAATCAGCATGAAAGCATGGATGTTTATCAACACTAAAGGCTGCTGCTACTGTTATGATGTTGTGGAATATTTTCTCTGGACCCTTTAGTACCAACTGAGGATCATTTAAATGCTACAGCCTTACTGAGTACTGTTGCTGACAATGCCAATCCCTTTATGGCCATGGTGTGCCCATCATCTGACAGCTGATTCCAGCAGAATATTGCACCACGTCAAAAAGATCAGATAATCTCAAATGGCCTCCACAGTCACCAGATATCAATTTAATAGAGCACCTTTTGGGATGTGGTGGAATGTTTCCAGCACCTTGCTGAATCTGTGCCATGAAGGATTAAGGCAGTCCTGAAGGCAAAAGCAGTCCACCCGAGTGCAAGCAAGGTGTACCTAATAGTTTGACTGGTCAGTGTATACCAACATACAGTAGGTGCTAAACTCAAAGTTACACTACAGTGACACTTAAATCATCTTTAAATCATCCTCCTGGTGTCTTAAAGGTGCTGGAGCAAAAATCTCATGTCACTTGATATCTACTCCAATTGTAACAGAAATCCTCAGCCACTCTTGAAGCATTTTCCATTTATCTGGTGTCCATATGTGTGCTATCGCTGATGATAGCACACATATGGATGTAGGTTAGATGAACAAATATGTCTATGAGTTTGAAAAGCATTTTTCCATCTTCAGTCTCCCTGAACTTGGGTAGCATACGTTTGTTGTTCTCTATGTGCTTCAGATTGTAAAAGTATTTGGACACCTACACATCTTTCGGTTTCCAGGAAATTTTGAACGTGCTTATCTTGCCGCTTTAATGTACTTTTACATTTATCACAAGCCTACATCTACATCTATATATATATATATATATTGATCTGAAAAAGTGATCATGAACCTGATGAATCCTGTTTTTAATCCATGCCATGCTTTCTTCCATTGTCTTCTCTGTCTAAGTATCCTGTTCCTTCTTCCTGTTTGAGCATATTAACAAGGAACAAATCACTTGGATTTAGTCTCCCATAGTTTATTATGAATGTCTGGCTGTTAGTGCCTTCTGTGGGTTCGTCTGTTATATGAACATCCCTCCTCAGGGTATCTGTTCTGTAAAACTGTGCTGTCATGGGAGGACCTGGATTGATGTTGTCAGGAAGTAACCAGGCTTTCATGTTAATTCATCAGCTGGCAAGGGTAGAGACCATGTGGTTTAGTGTCTGTGGGTGTGAAGACTGTGTTGATGTACTGTATACCACCAGTTATTATCATTGTTAAATACCTAGAGACACTGTTGACACACAGTAATTTACTTCTTTTTTTTTCCTGACAAAAATAAATTGTTCACAGTCTTGGGAGTACTTTTATAGAGTCTCAAATGATTGGCAGCGGAAACTGTAAACTTGGTGACTTTGTATGTAACAGCTAGCTCTGAATAAAATGGCAATCATGAATTCATCAAAGTGATTCATGATTATCTAATTTTTTTCCTGGTACGTGTGTAACAAAAACAAGCACAACATTTTGCAAAACATTTTTTTTTTCTTGAACCAAATCTACTGTAGATGGGCAATTTTCACAAACTCATGGGTGAATTAGTGACAAAAACCGTGTTGCAGTCATCCTGGAAATCCTCAGAACTCATGAAAGAAAATCAAATTCTCATGATTGAAATCACTGAACATAATCTGCTGTTACCAAACCCTGTTAACAGAATAGGCAGGTAGAGAAGTGTCTGAATTGTTAGAGGCATTTTGTGATTTTCCAAAATTGCCTTGGGTTATAAGAGGAATTAGTAAAAGAGTGCAAATAACAGTCGTTTGCCTTTTCTGTCTAAAGGCAAGGGTCTTTGGTGTGTTTAGCCAGAGCCATTGCTTTGTTTCTGGAGTGAAAAAAAAAGGAAGCTCAGCAGTGAAAGCTCAGCAGTGAAAGCTCAGAGTAAAGCGACATTTTGTTCTTGTGTTTTTTGTGAGTGCATATCTAATTCAGAGTTTTAAACACTAGCATAATAACTTAGGGCTAGTTCAGTGAACATGTCAGTTTGGAGTTGAGTAAAGGTCAAGTAAAAAGTTTTTTTCTGACCCTTCTGTGTGAATTAGTTTTGCTCTGCTTCACATTTCTAATGCAAACTGTTGGGCAATGGTCACTAAAACTCAGGTCAAAAATACCAGAGGTGAAATATTTCTCTGGTCTTTCTGATTTTAAATCATTTTATCTTGACTCGCACAGTCCTTCAGATTTGAGTGAATGAGATGTGAAATGAAAAACTGTTTTGGCGTGGTAAGCCTGTCTAAGTTGAGATCATCAAGAATAATCGCCTCAATAAGGGGTAGAAGCAGGCTTGTAGACACCAATTACTATAGCCAAATCTCAGTGTCAAGTACTTATTTCCTGAAATTTGATTTCAGGAATTAAGTTAAAAAAAAACATTTAAGAACTCAGGGTGAAGTGTACAGGACTGTACACAAACAAAAAACAAGTGCATATGCAGTTTGTTTTCTGTGAAAGCACGTCTAATGCATATACAGGCTCAGCTGTGGTGTTGCATCATGCTGAGTGCAGGCGTATTCTCACCACTGTTTTTAAAATGCACACTGTCAGGAGTGAACCACATTTGAACTTAATTAGCATTAAAACTTGCAATTAGATAAGGTGCTGCCACCACAGAGTAAACTAATTTACAGGGGAGTACACAACTGAACGAGCAGCAACAGTAATTTGGATTCAAACACACAATAACAATACTATTGACCACCTGGCTCCTGGATGAGCAGGAAACCACAGAATACAAGTAATAATTTACAGTGGAAACAGCATGCAGCTTCAGTAGACGTCCCTGCCATTTTTACCTCATTCTCGTACATATTTTTCTATTTGTACTATATTGCTAAATTGCTGAATGATATTTTTCCTACATTCATAAATTTGTTTGGTTTTGGACTTTAATTTATTATTCATATGTAGTTTAAATCCATAAAGAGAAGGACCCTAACAGGTGGGAACAAAGCAGTACACAGCCAAAGATAAACTGATGGAAAACTTAAACTGTAGAAAATATAAACATTCAGATAAATTTGTTACCTGACTTTGCATGCATACAATGTGTGACAAAAATTGCTTTAAGTTAAGCCTTTCTTTCTCCCCTCACTATTTATTTTATGAATAATAAATGACTCAAAAATGATTGTGTTATGCTGACAGTCTAGTTCCAGGCTCCAGATATAAATATGCATGCTGGCTCACTGTCACAGACATCGTTAAAAAAATTTGTCACACCTGTGCTTTACCTACTATGACAACTCAAAAGTCTGCAGTGAGAAGAGTTTATTGGTTCAGCATGTACAGTACTGTGCAAAAACCTTGAGCCGCCACCCCCCAATACACACACACACACACACACACACACACACACACACACACACACACACACACACACTCATTCATTGTATGTCTTGACGTATAAAGACAATAAGTTCTTCTTGATTCTTGACACACACACACACACACACACACACACACCACCACCACCACCACCAGCACCATTTCTTTAACAATAAGACAACCCTCAAAACATGAATGGTTAATGGTTTTACAGGTGGAGGCCACTGACAATTGTTCCCGCCTCATCTTCTCTGACTGTTTTTTCCCTAGTTTTGCAGTTGGCTAGGTCCTGTTAACCTAGACCCTACAGAAGCTGCACAGGTAGTACAGCTTCTCCAGGATGGCACATTAATACGTGCCATTGCCTGGAGGTTTGCTTTGTGTCTCCCAGCACAGTCTCGAGAGCAAGAGACTCCTGGAGAAAGGCAGTTACTCTAGGAGCGCTGGACAGGGCTGTAGACGGTCCAAAACCCATCAGCAGGATCAGTATCTGCTGGTGTAGTGGGTCCTGGGTTCCTTCTGGTGCACATCAATGCCGGGACTCATGCGGTGAGAGTATGCAGGCAGTTCCTGGAGGATGAAGAAATACCACTGACTGGCACCCATGCTCCCCTGACCTAAATCCAACTGAACACCTCAGGGACATTATGTTCTGGTCCATCTGACGCCACCGGGTTGCACCTCAGACTGTCCAGGAGTTCAGTGATGCTTTAGTCCAGATCTAGGAGAATATCCGCCAGGACACCATCCGTTTACTCATTGGGAGCATGCCCCACACATTTCCAACATTGTCAAGCATGCATGCAAGCATGTGGGGACCATACCATATTTTGAGTTGCTGGAATGAAATTTCAATAAACTGAACTAGCCTGCTGCATCATTTTTTCACTTTGATTTTTGTGCTCTCTTTGAATTCAGCCCTCTGTAGTTTGATCATTTTAATTTCCATCGAACAATGTAACATCCTTTAATTGCTAGAACATTACCCAGTCCATATCAGTAGATATCCAGCATGATTTTTTTTTCCCCATTGAGATCTGATGTGTGTTCAAAGTGCTCCTTTAATTAATTTTTTTTTTTTTGAGCATTGCATGTAATTTGTATAATCAAGTCAAACTGATACCCTGGTATAATAGAGCTATTTGTTTTAAGCAGGATAACATGAGAGGGAGACTAGGTGTTTCCTGTTATGTGAGCTTATTCAGTTTATCAGGATTTATTTGGCAACAATAACCAGCTTGCTCTTCATCATCATGTTGCTAAAAAACATGCTTCTGCTATAGATTCCTATCACAGGCTGTAGTGTTGGCTGGTTCATAATTCTGCTGTAGGCCATTAGCTGTGGGATATCAGTTGTGCCATTTATTGCTTACTGACTAGATGGATTATAGATTAGTTCACACACACACACACATTATACTGACACTGTGGTTTCTTCTTCTTCTCTTCTCTTTCTTCTGCACCCATACATTTTATCATCTGCCTCTTAACAACAAAACCACATCTGCACCAACAGTTTTAAAATTCCTGACATGTATTTTCCTGGAAGCAAAAGAACTATTTTCCTATTAGCTTTAAAGGAAATATTATTTATATACCCACTGAAAAAAAATGTAATTGTTTGTAATAATTTTGCACTTGAGCCATAAGCCTCACAACATCTTAAAACTGCATGAGCAATTTAAAGAGTAAGTCCAGTCTTACCCCGGCTAAAGCCGGTGAGCGACTGTAGATAAGCAGTAAAATTGGACTTAGTCTGCTGCACGCTCTGTGGAAAATAGGCTATAGACTTTACACATCATGTACCTCAGCCTGTACATCAGTTCTTTATGATCACTGCCTGTCTGCTGTCTGGTCAATATGTTATGTTAACATGTTCCAGGTACAATGTCCATTAAAAGAGCTTTGCAGAAATTATTCACTGAATCTCTAAAAGTAGGGCAGCCGCATTGTCTTGTGTTGTTCAAAGCAGTGTGCGTTTACTTACAGTAAATGTCTCACTGTGGTTCTAGGACAAATCATTGCTTTTTCACCAAATTCTGCACTTAGTTCTTATTAATCTAAGCCAGCTGTGTGAGAAAAATAACTCACACAGCTACAGTATGAATTCGACAATGCCAAAAGAATAAGGCCATCTTGTGTGTCAAAACGTCCTCCTGATCATCTCTCCTGATCTGTCAATCTCAGAATCTCACATGAGTAAACACTCATAATCATTGACCTGAATCCACCCTGGCATAACAAAGACACTTACTCTGCTTGCTTGCTCGGACTGGGCTATTGATCCTGACAAACAACCCATCCAGAGTATGTTGCAGTCATCTAACACTTCTCTCCTCATGTCTCAGTTCTGTTACCTCTATCAACAGATCCCTTCTTTGCATTGCAATGTAAACACTCAGTGGATTTTACCTTCAATGAGCAGAGCCATAACAACTCACTAAGTGTTTGTTCAAGCAGAAGGTGCAGAGAAGTGCAGGAGGGAGCGAGAGAGGGAGGCAGTGATGATAAATCACCAGTGAGGACTATGTGAAGCTGACAGTATTACATCCTTGGACTGTTCCTCAGTGGGCAAGGTTAGGCTGTCTATCGGTGGGCTGTGGCTCCCTCTGAGCCTGCAGGAAAGGCAAAATTAGGCAATTACAGGCAAATAAATCTTGTATCCTGTGACAGGAGCGTTCAGAGTCGGAGTGTAAAATGGTGTTAGGATTCAGATGGAGTGCTTTGGTGCATCAGGACTTGGGAGTGCATGATGTACTCTACAGAAAATGAAGAAAGGTCCCCTTATCACGACAAAGAGCTACAGGGGATAATTCTCCATGCAGCAGACCAATAAAAACAAAATATAGTTTGAATTTGGGAAACATATGGGAGCTCAATATAATTTAAGGCCACAGACACTTGATTGTCTCATGTGATGTTGCAGATATTTCTTGTGTCGTAAATTGCTAGTTGTGTTGTAATATGGAGTTGCTGGCTGTTTTCAACTGGCAAATTAGATTTTAGCTCTGAGGATGTAGCACATGTGAAGAGCCCATAAAGTCACAATTGGTGCTTCAATGCTTAAATATAAAAATTGCTAAACTGAATAAGTGTGGGGGGGACGTTCTAAGATAAGTAAAGTCAAAATATTTAAACATCATGCACTGTAAGTGCTGTTTAAGTAAGTGTATCTAAATTATGTATTGTAAATATTATAAGGATAATGTACTAAAAGCATAAAAAGTAAACAGGGCTACATGGAAATCCCCTGTTTAAATACCATTACATATCACTATTGATTTATCATGATATTTATTATATGTATAGTCATGATTATTAATTTTAAAAGTACACCCTACAATAGCTTGTCGAACCACCAATGGCAGCAATGATTACTTAAAGTAATATTTTCTGTATGACTTTATTTTTGTCTCTTGTTTTGTTGTGGAGGAATTTTGGCCCACTCTTCTTTATAACATTGCTTCATTTCACTGAGGTTTGTGCACAGTTCTCTTAGGGTTCTACCACAGCATTTTGATCAGTTTGAGGTCTGGACTTTGGGCCATTGCAGCACATTTATTTGTTTCTTTTTCAGCCATTCTATTGTAGATTTGCTGCTGTGCTTGGGATCATTTTCCTGTTGCATGACCCAGTTTGGGCCAAGCTTTAGCTGTCAGCTTCACATTTGACTCTAAAATACTCATACTGTCTAGGTGCTGCAAAACAAGCCCAAACCATAACCCCTCCACCACCATGTTTGAGTTGAGTTGTTGTGAGGTGTTTGTCCTGATGTGCTGTGATTGTTTTTTTCTAAATGTGGCACTGTGCATTATGTGCATCTCCACTTCGGCCTTGTCTGTCCAAAGGGCATTGTTCCAGAAGTCTTGTGCCTTGTTCAGATGTAACTTTGCAAACCTAAGCTGAGCCAAGCCACACTTGTTCAGTCTTTTTCTAAGTGTACCTTCATGAGTCTGAGATGTAGCTCTTGGATCTTTTGTGGATTCTCTGAGCATTGCACAGTCTGACATTAGGGTGAATTTGCTGGTACATCCACTCCTGGGAAGACTGAATTCTCCAGACCAGCAAACTGCTAAAACTTTTGCTTTTATAGAGGTGCTCACACACACAGTTAATCAGTTGCATTTGATTAGCAGCACCTGGCTGCTACTTACCCCCTTAATTCCTATGGAAGCAGTAAGGCTGGACTTAGAAGACTCTGTGCAGTCCTATGAAAAACTTTATTTTCCACATTAATGTGTATGCAATAATAAAATATTATGAACACCAAATGCTAGAGAAAACTGTTAGATTGCACCACTGGAAGAGACAGACAAGGGTGTCGTAGGCTTGTTTTAAAATGATCACTTTGAGAAACAAATCAACCTTTCAATAGCAATGGAAAAAAACTTTATTCTTTCATCTCTATTATAAGAAAAATACTAATTCAGATATCTTGAACTTTAAATGTAATAATAAAAAAAATACCTAAATGTGTATTTATCCAATTTAGGGATCCCATAATTTTTTGTTGCTTTATCACACAGTTGGGCCTCATAGTTTGAAGGGAATGCTGAAAGCAAAGCACCTCCAGAATCACTGTTCAGACTTTAGAATTAAGAATCACATTATGAAAAGGGTTTCTAATTGTTGAGTGTACTGGGTATTATGAACAATATAAGTCAGCAGGCCGTGAACATGCTTGAAGAGATGGGATTTTCTCTTTTTCATGAAACCTCCAGGTCGACTCACACCTTTCTGTGTGGAGGTTACATGTTCTTCATGTGCCCAGGTGGGTCGATTACCAGTTTGCCTAACACATATTGTAATTGGCCCTAAATGTGGGCATGACATTATTTGGTTGCCCTTCTCTTTGTGTTAACACTGTCATGGCTGTCATGTACCTTGCCTCTCTCCCTAGAGTAGATGGTCTCCACCCACTCCACCCTCCAACTCAGTGACCCAAGTCAGATAATCAGTTAAGGAAATGGATGGATGCAAGATTTTCATTTGGATACATTCACCAACTTGTTTATTTCCTGTTAGCATAAACATGGTTAAGCAGTAAATCTCACCAATAAGTCATGTGAAGGAGATTCAGGTCACAACCAACAGTAATCCATTTAAGTCTTACTCCCAGCACAGCAGCCACACACTCAGAGTCGAGTGAAGCTAAAATAAATAAAATAAAACGTGCACAGGAAGGAAAGTGAACAGGAGCGAATAGTTTGTGTAAGGGACAAATTCACAAGCATCACACCACAACTTACTCATCTCCCCCTGTTGGTTAGGTGACCCTAATCTTGGTCATAGCACTCCATCAGCTGACCTTTGCACAACATCTTTTGACATGTTTTGTGATGTAATTCCATCAGGATTTACTTCAATGACACATGAGTGTTTTGTTTTTGTTGCTGGTTTTTGTTTTGGTTTGGGGTTTTTTTTGGGGGGGGGGTGTTATTATTAGTAGTAACAGAAGGGGACACACTTGCATTCAACCAATATTGCTGTGTGGACTGTGTACCAGTTGATATTCACAGCATGAAATCACACCTCAGTGCTCCTGACTTCACCAGAAGACGGGGTGAGACTGGAAATAGCAAAGATACATTTAATGATAGTGAAACAGAGGTATAGTTAGTATTCATGAAGAGACACGCCAGTCCAACGCCCGTTCTGCTACACAGGGACATGGCTGGCCAAACACAGCAGCTTGAGGTAAATGCACAGAGGTAGTTTATAATGTTTGGGAGCTATAAACATTCTGCCCTTGGCTCTTCCCTAGCAGACGGACCATGGAGAATTTTACTGCTACCATAAAGCATGTTCATCTTCTGCCTCTCCTCTAGCTTCCCCTCAGTTATAACACACACAGAGAAGCACACACATACACAAACACAATCACACAATCCCATCCATGTCATATTTCACAAACACCTTGTGCATTAAAATGAAGAAAGAGAACAGGAATATCTTCTGTAAACAGACTGATCTGATACTCCTCACTGATGTACCTCTTGACTGGAACCATACCAAAAAAAATAAAACTGAGTCTGCTTTCCAACTGTTTTAAGTTTAAAATCTGACTGTCAGTTTTATTAAAACTGTTGTGCTGAGGATAAAATTATACTTATTTTAAAAAATAGGGTCTATATTTAATCTAAGTTATAGACAAGAGCAGTGTGGCTAAACTAAGAAAACACACAAATATACTTTCCACATCTTGTGAATTCACTGAGTAATCTCACTCACAGCCCAGGCTGGGAAAGCTAAGTGAATCTTTGTGCTAATGACTTGTCTAAAAGCTCCTTGGCGTCAGGTGTTCCAATTAAGGAGATGGGATTTGCGGTGTGAATGGGAGATGCACAAAGCTGGAAAAGGCTACGACAGCATTTCTAAAGACCTGTATGTCCATCAGTCCACAAAAAAATGTCTACAGATGGAGAAGATTCAAGACTTTTGTTACTCTCCTTGCAACAAACAAGCCAGAAAGAGGGGGAAATGATCCAAGAATAAGAGCAAAAACACCTGCAGAAAATGTGTTACTTTTTCTTTTTTCATGCGTTCACAAAAAGAAACATCGAATAAGAAAGGTGTTAATGGAAAGACTCTATGGAGGAAATCACTGCTGTCCAAAAAACATTGCAGCATGTTTCAAGTTTCCCAAAGACTGTCTGGATGTTCCAGCACTTCTGGAACACTTTTCTTTGGGCAGAGACAAGATTCAACATTTTGGGGGGAAAAGCGGAGTCTTATATTTGGAGACAAAAAAAAGCAACTGCACTCCAAAACAAAACAGTTGTTTCAACAGTGAAGCACAGTGGAGGGATCGTCATGGTTTTTTCTTCTTCAAATGCCTTATAAACACTGAGGGAAACTTAATCCAAAGTTTTATCAGGAAATTTTACAGGAGAAAGTCTGTGAGCTGACGCTTAGTGTTTGGGTGATGCCACAACCAAGGAACAGAGGAGTAAATCTTATTTTTGAATAAGTATGTCAGATTCCTAACCTTAAATGAAATGCTGTAGTATGACCTGAGCAGGGCTGTTTTACTGATTTACTGAGACACTCAAAATTTATTTTCACTGAGGGATCATCAGCAGCTACATGAAATTATATATCCAACCATCCATTTTCTTCCATGTATCCAATTCAGGACTAAAGCCTATCCCAGCTGTCATGGGGCGAGAGATGGGGTACACCCTGGACAGGTCGCCGGGCTAACACACAGAGACAGACAACCGTTCACACTCACATTCACACCTCTGGGAAATTTAGAATCACCGGTTAGCCTAACCCCACTGACTGCATGTTTTTGGACTGTGGGAGGAAGCTGGAGTACCCGGTGAGAACCCATGCAGACACAGAACATGCAAACTCCACACAAAAGGACCTACTATGCTTACTATAGATCATGAGATAATCAAAGTCTTTGCAATTTTAGGTTGAGGAACATTATGCTGAAATTTTTCAACAATTTGTGGGTGCAATTTTTTTCCAGATTGGTGAACCTCTGCTCCTCTTTATTTCTGAGAAGTGCTGCCTCTCTAAGGTGCTCTTTTTATACCTAATCATGTTAATTACCTGTTGCCTGTTAAACTGAGTTTCTCCAGCTGTTTATTTTTAGTAACACTTCCTTTTCCAGCTTTTTGTTGCCTCAACTTTTTGGAGACTTGTTGCTGCCATCAAATGAAGTAATATTTTTCATGAAATGGTAACATCTCTCAGTTCAAACACATGTTTTCTATATTCTATTGTAAATCACTGAATTCTGTTTTTATTTACATTTTAGACAGCATACCTACTTTTTGGAATTTAGGTTGTATGGTGTTATATTGTATTATATTGTTTGTTTCTTTGTGATTTGGGGGGGCAAGCATAAACGTGTTAGATATGTGGTTTACAAGCAGAATATTGCATTTTAATCAATATTATTGACCTGGTTTTATTGCTATGGCTGATCAATAATCAGGACGTCAGCAGCAACACTCAGCTGACACAATTAATCAAGCAAGGAAGACATGGAGCACCACCTTTGACCTGCCATGACTCGAACTTTATGAGAAGATACAGAATAAACAGAATAAATCATGTTTGTTCATTGCTCTTCATGTTACTGACATCCTCTTTGATCTACCTAATAATCTGTCTTTTTAAATTAGGGGCATCGCAGCTTTGATTGACAATCGTCATAACACAGGGAGCTGCAGCCAGTTTTTGTCTGCCAGGCTTCACCTCCACAAATTTGAGTCACCGAACTGGACGTGCTGCCTATGTTTGTGTTGTTTGTGCCCTTTGGAGCATTTTCACAGAATTTATAATAATAATAAAATATAATTTATACAACACTTTTCAAAATACTTACACAGTGCTTTAAATAACAGAGAAAATGGATCCTCTGGTAAAGAGTCCCAGGACTGTGGAGCTCTAATATTAAAAATCCCAGTTTGCCTTTTGTAATGACACGGCAGTGGGAACACCTAGGAAAAAATAAAACAGCTTCTTGCTCCAAGAAGTCTGTGTTTTAGTTTTTACTTAACACAGTTTAACAGATTTGTTCACTTTTGCACTGCAACCATGTGTTTCATGAATGAAGCTTGAGAACAAAGCTAGCTAGCTGATAACTGAGCACTCCATCCTCTCGTAAAACTGTTGACACTTCTGGTTCCACCAAACAGAAATGCCTGTTTTCATAATCCTAATGTTGAGTGGACTTCAAAACCAATTTGTGATGTCACAGTGGTTGTGCCCCTCTTTTGATGGGTACGTCTGAATCAGCAATACATTTAAAACATACTTCACAGAAACAGCTGCCTTGTCCTGCGGTGTTCCACACAGATCTGTTTTGAGACCTATATTGTTTAGCTTGTACATGTTGCCTCTTGGACAGGTAATTGCTCAATTTAAAAATATTTCTTACCAGCTGTATGCAAATGACATTCAGCTGTCCTGTCCTTTCTTGCTTAATACACTTTCCAAACTTGCTGATCTACATACCTGTTTGACTGCCCAAGAAGATAGCACTATTCCAGTTATCAAAAAAAAATGCCTTGGGTCTCTAAGCTCCTCTGCTAAATCTAGCTTATACGATCTTGAGGTTTTCCTGAACAGTTTTCTTTCTTTAAACTGTCATGTCAGGAAGCTGAGTCAGTCCTCATTTTTCATATAAGGAATATTGCTAAGTTTAGATGTATCATTTCAAAGGTGGAATTGGTGCAGATTGTTCATGCTTTTAACTTTTCTCATTTGGACTATTTGTACTTCCTGTTTACCTGTCTTAACACTTCATTTGCAATCTGTCTGAAATGCCGCTGCACATCTTTTAACTGATTCCAAGAAGAGATCTTGTATCTCTCCAATTTTAAAATCTCTTTGTTGGCTCCCTGTTACTTTAAGAGTAAGTTTTAAAATTCTGGTTTTAACCTTTAAAGTGAAATGGTAACGCACTCCAGTATATATCAGAGCTTTTATTGATCTACTCTTCTTATCAGTCCTTTTGGTCTTCAGAGCAGATATTACTGCAGGTGCCTCATATTCATTTTAAAACAGGTGGAAATTGGGCCTTTGGGAGTAGTGGCTCCAAAACTTTGGAATGAGTTACCCTCATACCTTTTGTTTGTTTGTTTGGTTGGTTGGTTGGTTGGTTGTGTTGTTTTTTGGGTTTTTTGTCTTTTGACAAAGGAATGTCTTTAGCACTTATAAACCAGCTAAAGACATTCCTATTTAGACAAGCATTTGGGGAATTATGGCTGACTTTGTGTTTTTCATGTAGCTGTATTCTGTTTTACCGTTTTATTTGTTTTCTCTTTGTGTAAGACATTTTGCAGCCTTGTCTCTGAAAGGTGTGTACTTACTTTACTTTCTAATAAATGATCCAGGCTTAATAATGGACTCAGTCTTAGGATTTTTTCCTTACCTTACCTTAGTTAGATTATTTTTCTTGTTTTTGAAGTGAGTTGAGTCACAGTGTAAATAGTTTGTTATGTTTGGTGCAGTTTGTGTGCACGTGGGCATGTATGGAACATGAGGGTCCATCAGTGGTACATGGAAACACGAAGGCTCCTGAGCTCCATAAATGCTGAGGCTCACTCAGAGTGATCATTAAAACACACACAGACTTCTGAGATTAGCTTTTCTTTGCCAGTGAAACACAGCTTTAGAATTTATTTCAGAAGATGGTCTGTTACACGTGTAACATGTATTGGGGTTTGGGGGGGGGTGTTGGCTCTTTAATTTTCAGTTTTGATCACATTAGGTAGCAGACAACACTAGGGAGTGGACAGAAAAAGTCTCTACCCCCCTCCATGTGACATGCTGTTTGATAATCGACACCTACATGTGAGGTGCAGTGGTAACTATGGTGATTATGTACTTATGAAATCACTTGCTAAAATCTTCCTCCAGCTATAACATTGCAATAATGTTCCAGATGCAGTTCTGCACCAGAAAATGAGGCTTCTACAAAAGAAAGCGCATTATTTCACTCATTCCAGAAACAGTGCTCTTTTGTAAATCACTTTGCCGGTTTGTTCTTATGAAGATGGATTTCTTATACTTAATATGCTGTAGTAAAGACTATTTTGACCGTAGGCTGAATGTACATACTGCAAGTTCATTTTAAGCTAGACGTGCAAATGAAAGTAGAATTCATTAAAGACTTTTATGTTTACAGCTATAATGACAGTCTTAATTAGGTTACTATTTTTAGAAGAATGTTTCTCAAAGGTAATTTAAAACCCATGGGAACCAGAAGGACACTGTAATAAATCTATTTTATTTGCTACTCTTCAGGCTCTCTGAGGCCTGGTTCTGCTTACCTCACAACCTACAGTTCTTTATTGAAGCTCTCTAAGGGTCAATATAGTCACTTTCATTGAAAATAATGCAAATTAGACTCTCACCTTGTTTCATCTTCCTCTCAGTACAACTTTTACAAAGAAATTGTCCAACTGTAGTCACAGGTCACATTGACTTGTCTTCATCTCGTCCCTACAGGATGTCTAAATTGAAAGGGTTTGAGTTGGCTGTAAGGACAGAAAACTGGTAATCAGCTGAAGTTTTTGTCAGCATGCTGCATTCGGATAGGATTTATTCAAAAATAAGTCTTATCCAAGTCAGAGTTACAGCGAACAAAAGATAGAAAAGCTCTTTGAGGGGATCTTCACCCAGTCGTTTTTGCCTTGACATAAACCAATCAGAAACCAATTGATCCTCTTCATTTGTCCAATTCCATCAGATCTATTTGTATCAGTTAGGGTGTCTACATAAGACATATAAAAGCTTGCAACTTGCATATAGTCAAAGTAAAAACACATAATCCTTCAAGGCCATTGCTAACATTCTAGTTCATAACTGCATAGACTGTGCAGTAGCTCTAAGAGCTTCCAAACGATCTGACCTTTAATTCAACACAGTAGCTGAACTCCTCCTGAGCACACACAATGTCAGAAAAGGACTACTAGCCATTTATTCAATATTTTATAAGAAAAAAGTCTCCAGAAATGGCTGTTGCTTTGTGAAGTTGAGCTTCTACCACATGTTGCCCATGAATTTCTGTTCATGGCAATCAATCCAGCCACCGCTATCCCTGGAGTCATACCACGAGCATGGCTTGATGCTTCACTTGCTGAGAGACTGGCAGTGATTATCCAAAGACTGTGAGTAAAGCTTCAGTGTTATTTGCATTCAAATTCAGGGGGTACATATTTCTCAGTTCAAACACACCCTGTGAAATTTCAGCCCAAAGCATCAAACATTTTTTCCAAACCCAAAAGCTACAAGACGTCTCGGTGGTAAAATTATTTTCAATGTCATTTGTGTTATCTAAAATATCCATATAGTTTTTGAATATGGGGGATTTGGTGGGGAGGGGGGCAGAAGTGGTCCCAGAAGACGAAATATTTCTTAAGAAAAGTGTTAAATGCAAGACAGATGTTAAATGGGAATCTAGGGCAATAAACAAATCATTAACTACCCTGGAAGGTGTAATTTCAGCATAGAGCTTATTCTAAACTAAGCCTTAAATCAATCAAACAGAGGGAACATATGGCTTGTAAGTTAGTTTCTATAATCATCTACATATGAATGGTTAAGAATTGTTCTAACAGCTTTTTTTTTATATAGCCCTCATCGCTTTACAATCAATCTCTTGTTGCTGCATTATGGATAAAGATGTATTTTACATTACATTATTGTTGGGTGTGATAACAGGTGCAAAAGTGCACAAGCTGGACTTTGAAAGTGACTTTGAAAGTTTCAAGTCCAGTCTCCCTCCTAACCTGTCATTCCTTATTCTGACGATTGGTTGGGACCTCAGCAACACGGTATTGTGGAGGTTAGCACTGTTTGGAGTTTGCATATGCTCCCTGTGCTTCTGGGTGCATCGGCTTCCTCCCACAGTCCAGAGATATGTGTGTGTTAGGCTCATTGGTGAATAAGCAGAAGAAAATGGATGGATGGATGGATGGATGGATGGATGGAAGGATGGATGGAAGGATGGATGGATGGATCGATGGGTGTTCTGCTACTGCAATAACTGAATAATTTCAGTTCTTTAAACTTCAAAAAACTCAGTAAGTCTCAATACAAGAAGTCTTAAAACACAATTAAATGACTTAAAGCAACATTATGGCTATTTTGTTTTGTCATAAATACCAAGGTCTATGAATCTTTTTGTCTGGAAGTAGAAAAATATTTCATAAAGATCATTAAATTATTTCACAAATCATCTACAGGTAATGCAGATTTCTAACTGACAGTTTTTGCAGGATTGGATCTAAAAGCTAACCTAACCAAGAGGTTCTGGTGTCTAAACCTAATCAAACAATGAGTGAAAAAACTAAACAGCAGGTGAAGAAAAATAAGAATGCAAATAAATGTCTACCAAGTAACCCAGAAGAAAATACAGTTGAACATCTTACATAATTCTTCTAAAATGTCAACAAATCTAGTATAAAAAAGAAGAAACTCAAAGCTCGCCAAAGCTGTAACTGTCAAGTAGAAAGCACAGTAAAATACTAATTTTCAACCAGGTTTCCATTTATTCGTTTAATCTTCAGAATTTATTAATTATCTATAACATTCAGGCAAGTCACAAAAAGTAGCTCATTCCCTGCAGATCGGGGCCAATTGGCAAATTTCATATAGGGCACAGCAATGCTGCTGCTTTACCCTGCCCACAGTTGCAGTATATCAGCAAGCTACTTAGCAACCACCCAGTTCCTCTGGCTTAATCAGTGTCATATCTGTTATAACTGATGCCTACCCTGTTTTGTGTTGGGCTTTTGCTGCTACTCTGTGGATGCAGAAGTTCAGGATGGTCCCAGAACAGAGCCATATTACCAACTGAATATAGAAATAACAATTTTGTGTTGACAGACTCAAACACCACACATCAGGCTGTTTTCCTCTTTGCATTCTCTACTGCAAGCTAAAAAAAAAAATCCCATTATATCCAACTGGATGCCTTCAGTCAAAGGTCTTAAATCACAAAGTAGCGTCACTTATTTTCTGTCCAAAGCTGCTGATTGGCTTTCATATAAATGAATGGTTTGTCCTTGCCAATCTAAAATGAAGCTTTTATTTTTAAGATCACAACTTCATCTAACATTACAACCTTGATGTTGCTGACCCTATCACACATTCATGTCCCATTGAAAAGGCACTCTGTGGCTGGTGGCCATTAGTCTCCCTGTTTGTAGCTGCTTCTGAAGCTTGAACTGTTGCTTTGTAGAAACGGCCCGCTCTTTGAAGCCCTCTCACTCTGCCACTGTTTGGTGAACTGGCTGTGAGGCTGGCAGAGTTAGACTCAAGGAGAACGGTTCATTCCAGTTCAACTGGCTGACCGGAATTAACT
The DNA here is from genome assembly GCA_024447675.2 of Pterophyllum scalare. Classification (NCBI taxonomy): domain Eukaryota; kingdom Metazoa; phylum Chordata; class Actinopteri; order Cichliformes; family Cichlidae; genus Pterophyllum; species Pterophyllum scalare. Next base: position 95,431 of record JAMQGT020013974.1, read on the forward strand.
TTAGTGCCTTTGCAGTTCTGCAAAAGTTGCTGGTGTGCATTGAAGAAGGAATAGTTTCAGTTGTACAAGTTGTTATTGAAAAAATATTGAAAATATCAAGGCCTGAACTTTTTACAGACCAATTTTCTCACAGCAAGCTGTTTTAAATTGAAATCGGCCTGTTTTAAGTTCATATTCACAACTGTAGCAAATAGGAATTCTTTTTTTTTTCAGGAATAAATAACTGAATAAATAAATAAATAAAAAAGGAGAGATACTAAAGCTGTTATGATTAGACGTGTGGCATTTAGCATGTGTGGGAAGGCTCACAGTATTTTGGCTGTAAGAAGTATCGGCTCATCAGTTGGAAAGCTGTAGCAAGCAGCAGGTGTGTGCCTGTTGCTAGGCAGCATCAGAAAATTTCAAAAGCAGCGCTGAAAACATGGCCTGAACAGCATTTCAGCATAACACTGGAAGAATGATCACTTTCCTGGAACATTTTAAATGAGCCAACCAATGCAAAGCAGTTGAAACAGGACAACTGGGGATCAGGTGGTGGGGTGGCTGCGGACCAACAGTCGTGGGGTATTTGAGGGAATAGAAGCATTCATGACTTGGCTTTTTTTAACACTAATTTAGTACCTGCAGAGAATTTTTACATTTTTGAAAGTTTTTATTTTTGTTTTTTTTTTTGTTGTTGTTGTTTTTTTGGGGGGGGGGTAGTTTATTTGAAAAATGAAAACATCTTTAATTCAATGAAATTCTGTGTAATTTGTCAGCTTTGACTTCACACTGAAGTCATTCCAGATTTCACTCTGATGACAAAAAAGCTGTGGTTGGCTGAGTTATTATCATTATTATGAACAATTCAACAAGGTCTGTGACTTGTAAATTGTTACGTACATGGACTGGAAAGATGAAATAAAGTGATCTTTTTTTTTCCATGCTTTTTCCTTTACTTGCAACAAATAATTTCAAGTCCACATAAAAGACAAGAGATGTTTTGTACTCCTGGTAAACTCTGCTGGTCAGGTTTTTGAAGCATTCCTGTTTTTTTTATTTTATTTTTCCAGCATCCACTTCAAATCCATCAGAGGGACACACACAAATACAAAATAAAGAACACTCTCATGTAATAACAAAAACTGTTTTTAACTGTGGCAGTAGAGTTGGAGAAAACAGCTTTTATGGGGTTTTAAAAACTAAATAGAAAGTGTGTGCATCTTGTCTGCAGTAATATATTGTTTTTGCCTTTAGTCCATCAGGTGGTGACAATATTTGTGTGTGCTGAAAAGCCACACAGCCTGCAGCATTTTAAAAGCCTGTACACTGACTTGAGTGTATTTTGAATGTAATCAGTCATTATGATGGCAAGAATTACTCAAATAAGACCACAGGCTGGAAATAACTGTAACTATCTTTTATATGATGAACGTAATGAATGGGTACATTCAGGAAATAATAAAAAGAAATATATGTACTTAAGAGGCATTGGCACTCAGCCTCCCAGTGAATTGCTGGATGCTCAGCCTGCACTCAAGGGCATAACAGTTTGATTGACATCTCTGAGCAAGCCAGAGAATTTGCTCTGGGGGCCTCGTTTCCAAGATAAAATGAAGTCTATACACAGTGTTGTGTTAGTTCACAGATTAGCATTTTATCTCTTTTCAGACTTGTCACATTGGTCTCTGTGAGTTTCAACATGTAGTGATGAAATCTTTATGTACTTATGTTGAATCACAACAATTAAGACTTGTAATATGTAATAATGAATTTTCTGATGCTGAGTATTTAGAAAGTAGAGCCTAATACATGACCTTGTCATATACTCCCTCAGCACAAGCAATGTCTGGTTCAGACCTTCATGAATAAGTTTGGATTTAGTGCATCTCTGGAAGTGATGTTAAGACTGAAAAACTCTTTAACATACACTGCTCGAAAAAATAAAGGGAACACTCAAATAACACATCCTAGATCTGAATGAATGAAATATTCTCATTGAATACTTTGTTCTGTACAAAGTTGAATGTTCTGACAACAAAATCACACAAAAATTATCAATGGAAATCAAATTTATTAACCAATGGAGGCCTGGATTTGGAGTCACTCACAAAATTAAAGTGGAAAAACACACTACAGGCTGATCCAACTTTGATGTAATGTCCTTAAAACAAGTCAAAATGAGGCTCAGTATTGTGTGTGGCCTCCACGTGCCTGTATAATCTCCCTACAATGCCTGGGCATGCTCCTGATGAGGTGGCGGATGGTCTCCTGAGGGATCTCCTCCCACACATGGACTAAAGCATCCGCCAACTCCTGGACAGTCTGTGGTGCAACGTGACGTTGGTGGACGGAGTGAGACATGATGTCCCAGATGTGCTAAATTGGATTCAGGTCTGGGGAACGGGCGGGCCAGTCCATAGCTCCAATGCCTTCATCTTGCAGGAACTGCTGACACACTCCAGCCACATGAGGTCTAGCATTGTCCTGCATTAGGAGGAACCCAGAGCCAACCGCACCAGCATATGGTCTCACAAGGGGTCTGAGGATCTCATCTCGGTACCTAATGGCAGTCACGCTACCTCTGGCGAGCACCTGAAGGGCCGTGTGGCCCTCCAAAGAAATGCCACCCAACACCATTACTGACCCATTGCCAAACTGGTCATGCTGAAGGATGTTGCAGGCAGCAGATCGCTCTCCACGGCATCTCCAGACTCTGTCACGTCTGTCACATGTGCTCAGTGTGAACTTGCTTTCATCTGTGAAGAGCACAGGGTGCCAGTGGCGAATTTGCCAACCCTGGTGTTCTATGGCAAATGCCAAGCGTCCTGCATGGTGTTGGGCTGTGAGCACAACCCCCATCTGTGGACATCGGGCCCTCATACCATCCTCATGGAGTCGGTTTCTAACCGTTTGTGCAGACACATGCACATTTGTGGCCTGCTGGAGGTCATTTTGCAGGGCTCTGGCAGTGTTCCTCCTGTTCCTCCTTGAACAAAGGCAGAGGTAGCGGTCCTGCTGCTGGGTTGCTGCCCTCCTACGGCCTCCTCCATGTCTCCTGGTGTACTGCCCTGTCTCCTGGTAGCGCCTCCAGCCTCTGGACACTGCGCTGACAGACACAGCAAACCTTCTTGCCACAGCTCGCATTGATGTGTCATCCTGGATGAGCTGCACTACTTGAGCCACTTGTGTGGGTTGTAGAGTCCGTCTCATGCTACCACGAGTATGAAAGCACCACCAACATTCAAAAGTAACCAAAACATCAGCCAGAAAGCATAGATACTGAGAAGTGGTCTGTGGTCCCCACCTGCAGAACCACTCCTTTATTGAGTGTGTCTTGCTAATTGTCAATAATTTCCACCTGTTGTCTATTCCATTTGCATACGAATTAACAATTTATTCCAGCTATAAATACTTTCATATTTATGATGCATGCTACGTGCATCAAAATCATGATAATTTCTTTATTCTTTCTAGGAAAATGAGAAATAGGTTCAGCAATTTGTTGAAATGTGCAAGCATATATAGAAATACAGGCAAAGCTTGAAACAATAATATTTGATATGGCCACCTTTATTCTTTAACACAGCCTGAACTCTCGTAGAGAGGGTTTGTTGTTATTTCTTTGAGTAGTCTTCATCAATAGTTCTCAATGACATTCAAAGCTCTTGTTTGGATGTTGGCTGCTTTTTGTTCTGTTCTCTGTCAAGATGATCCCACACTGCTTCAGTAATGTTGAGCTCCGGGCTTTGGGGAGGCCAATCCATGACTGATAGTGTTCATTTGTATGTTTTTCTATCCATGTATGCTTTTACTGCATTGGCAGTGTGCCTGGGACCAGTGTCATGCTGAAAAATGAAGCTGTTGCCAACGAGATGTTTTCCAGATGATTTCGCATGGTGGATTAAAATCTGATGGTACTTTTCTCTGTTCATAATTCTATTAGTTTTGACAAGATACCCTGAAATGCAGCTCCAAACCATGACAGAGCATCAGTCATGTTTTACAGATGACTGTAGACACTCACTGTTGTACATTTCTCCAGAACACCTCTTTACATATTGATGAAGATTTGAACCAAGAATTTTTAATTTCATCACTCCATCAGACCTGTTGCCACTAATTTTCAGTGCAGGTCATGTATAATTTGGCATACCTCAGCCTTTTGTCCCTGCTTGCTTTCCTTAAGAATGGCTTCTTGACAGCCACCCTTCCACTGTGACCATTTCTGATGAGACTTCATTTAACCCTACATGGGTCGACTCAGCGGCCAGATGCATCTCTCAGGTCCTGTGTCAGATCTTTGCTGGATATTTTCATATTTCTTATGGCCATGAGTTTCAGATGCTATTTATCCACTGTAGATAGTACTTTTAGGTCTGCCATTTTTCTTTTGTTCTCCACTTGTCCAGTTCTGTCTAGTCTAAGTAGTAATATGAGTAAAAAGGCAGCCAATGTCATGGTCCTGGGCCAGTTGAGTTATTTTTGTGAAGTTCTTTTTTTTTGTATTTTCTGGGTGTGTTTCTTAGTTTTTCTTATGGTTTAGCTTCTCAGTTTCTTGTAGCATTGTATTCTGGGTTTTTTTGGTTGTAGTTATTATAGTTATTTGTTTGTTATTCTTATTTCCCTGTGTTCTGGTCTTCCTGTGTCTTTGTGCTCCTGTGTCTGTGTTTCTCTTTGTGTCTGTCTCCTCATGTCTTGACCCCTGTTTAATTCCCTCCGTGTGCCAGTCCTCCTAGGTGTTAAGTCTGTGTGTACCATGTTGGGTTACTTCCTGTTTTATTTTGACAGTCTAGTGTTCCCTGTACTTTGTGTTTAGTTATGCTTCCCCTGTGTTATTCGTTTCACTTGTTTCACCTGTTTCTCCCTGCTGTTTTTACTTGCCCGGATTACCTAGTGTGTGTGTATTTAAGCCCTCAGTTTTTCTCCGTTCTTTGTTACGTCGTCATCTGTGTTCCCCCCTAGCTGTGTGTTTCCTGTTTAGTGTTTTGTCCCCCTTAGTTTCTCCTAGGCTTCCTTGTGTTTTTGTTCTTGCCCTGGTTGAAATTTAGTTATTTGTTTTTGTGACTTGTGAGACTCCAGCAAATAAAGGCTGTTTGAGTTTAGCTCTGTTGTATCACGTCCAGCTTTGAGGTCCTTCCCTTTCTATTGCACAGCTTAACAATGACAGTACGACGCAACCACTAAATGGACCTCGTGGACCGTGACTTTTTCAATCTGGACATGTGGATGTGGGAGCCGTGACTCGCTTCTGAATGTGAGGCGCGGTACATTGGTACGCGCCTGGACCTGGGAGGGCCCAGCTGGAGGAACAAGCCTCGGTGTTGCCGTTCCCCAGTTACAGTGCCTTGCGAAAGTATTCGGCCCCCTTGAACTTTTCAATCTTTTGCCACATTTCAGGCTTCAAACATAAAGATATAAAATTTAAATTTTTTTGTGAAGAATCAACAACAAGTGGGACACAATCGTGAAGTGGAATGAAATTTATTGGATGTGTCAAACTTTTTTAACAAATAAAAAATTGAAAAGTGGGGCGTGCAATATTATTCGGCCCCTTTACTTTCAGTGCAGCAAACTGACTCCAGAAGTTCAGTGAGGATCTCTGAATGATCCAATGTTGTCCCAAATGACTGATGATGATAAATAGAATCCACCTGTGTGTAATCAAGTCTCCGTATAAATGCACCTGCTCTGTGATAGTCTCAGGGTTCTGTTCCAAGTGCAGAGAGCATCATGAAGACCAAGGAACACACCAGGCAGGTCTGAGATACTGTTGTTGAGAAGTTTAAAGCTGGATTTGGATACAAAAAGATTTCCCAACCTTTAAACATCTCAAGGAGCACTGTGCAAGCAATCATATTGAAATGGAAGGAGTATCAGACCACTGCAAATCTACCAAGACCTGGCCGTCCCTCTAAACTTTCATCTCAAACAAGGAGAAGACTGATCAGAGATGCAGCCAAGAGGCCCATGATCACTCTGGATGAACTGCAGAGATCTACAGCTGAGGTGGGAGAGTCTGTCCATAGGACAACAATCAGTCGTACACTGCACAAATCTGGCCTTTATGGAAGAATGGCAAGAAGAAAGCCATTTCTCAAAGATATCCATAAAAAGTCTTGTTTAAAGTTTGCCACAAGCCACCTGGGAGACACACCAAACATGTTGAAGAAGGTGCTCTGGTCAGATGGAACCAAAATCAAACTGTTTGGCCACAATGCAAAACAATATGTTTGGCGTAAAAGCAACACAGCTCATCACCCTGAACACACCATCCCCACTGTCAAACATGGTGGTGGCAGCATCATGGTTTGGGCCTGCTTTTCGTCAGCAGGGACAGGGAAGATGGTCAAAATTGATGGGAAGATGGATGGGGCCAAATACAGGACCATTCTGGAAGAAAACCTGTTGGAGTCTGCAAGAGACCTGAGACTGGGATGGAGATTTATCTTCCAACAAGACAATGATCCAGAACATAAAGCCAAATCTACAATGGAATGGTTCACAAATGAACGTATCCAGGTGTTGGAATGGCCAAGTCAAAGTCCAGACCTGAATCCAATCGAGAATCTGTGGAAAGAGCTGAAGACTGCTGTTAACAAACCCTCTCCATCCAACCTCACTGAGCTCGAGCTGTTTTGCAAGGACGAATGGGCAAGAATTTCAGTCTCTCGATGTGCAAAACTGATAGAGACATACCCCAAGTGACTTGCAGCTGTAATTGCAGCAAAAGGTGGCGCTACAAAGTATTAATGCAAGGGGGCCGAATAATATTGCACGCCCCACTTTTCAGTTTTTTATTTGTTAAAAAAGTTTGACACATCCAATAAATTTCATTCCACTTCACAATTGTGTCCCACTTGTTGTTGATTCTTCACAAAAAATTAAAATTAAATTTAATTAAATTAATTAAAATCTTTATGTTTGAAGCCTGAAATGTGGCAAAAGGTTGAAAAGTTCAAGGGGACCAAATACTTTCGCAAGGCACTGTATACAGGCAGGAGGAAGCATGGCTTTCAGTGGCTAAATCAACAGCCATCACCTGCCGCTTCTGAGAATCCTGCACAGCCCCAGCCTGACGATGCTGCGCGCTCTGTGCAGCCGGGAGTTATTACTGCCTTCTCACCTGTGTGTGCCGGCACCAAGCCCTGTGTGAGTACATCTTTCGCTATGCCGGCTAATTTAAAGACTGAATGTTCAGAGACCATTACTAATGAATTGGCCACTAAAAGAACTGAGTTTTCTGAGCCGGATAGGAATGAAGAATTTTTTTATTGTCTGTTTCCAAGACTGTTGTTGTTTGGGGAAAAATCTGCGCAAGACATTAAGGGCTACGTGTTTGACCTCTGTGAACAATGGTTTGACCTGCCCAGTGAGGGGAATAGGAAAGCCATTGCACACTGTTCACAGTTTTGTGTTAGCTTTTCCACAGCTTTTGACCTCCTTACCAGTTCTAGTCAAGAACTTTGTTATGGAAATGTTTGGTTTTGATACACCTATTCCTTCCATTGACACGCTTGGACTGCCTGTCAATTCTGAGACTTTAAGTCCTGGTACCATTATTAATAAATTGGCAAGTGAAGAAGCTGTGCTTTTTAGAGACTATGGACAATCTAGACTGAGACCTATGCTCCTGTGAGGCACCCAGTACCAACACCTGTTCCTGCTCTGCGGGTGGGAGTGGCCAAGGACAGGCACACTCCTGCATCCATTCAGCTTCCACAGAAAGAGGTGGCCATGTATATGCCCACCCATGCACCCGTTCCATTTCCACAGGTGAGGATAACCCAGTCACCATCCTCAGCATCACCTGCAGCCTCAGCTTCAGCCTCTTCAGCATCAGAGCTTACAACTTCAGCCTCTTCAGCAGTTTCAGCATCTTCAGCCGTTTCAGCCATAGGGTCTCCACCTGCACCACCATCTACAACTGGTCCGCCGTCTGAGTCACCTGCACCACCACCTACAACTCGTCTGCCGCCTGAGTCACCCCATACATCTACAGAGTCTTCACCACCACCAGAATCTTCCTGCAAGCAGCCTACTCAGCAGCCCCAGTCGTTGGAGGAGACAGCTGCTGAGTATCCTGAGTCTTTTGATTATCCTGAGCTGTTGTGGCCCCAGCCTGCAAACCTGGAGCCAGGGGGGTCCCGCTCAGTCAGAGCCGCCAGGGCCTTTCAAGTGTCCTGAGCCTGCTGTAGTTCCTACGCCACTGGTGTTTGAAGCAGTCCGTCGCTACTTCCCTCGCCGGCCACCAGCCAAGCCTCCAAGGAGTCTTCATCGCCACTGCTGGCACTGTGGCTGGCCTCCAAGGAGTCTTCGTCGCTACCGCTGGGATCGCAGCAGACCTCCTCTTTTGCCTCGTTGCCACCACTGGGATCGCGGTCGGCCCCCAGATCTGTTTAGTCTCCATGGAGGTCCCCAGCCTCAGGGCCTGGTTTTGTGGCCTGGGAGACCCCCAAAGTATGTTGCCATCCTTCTAGTTTTTCTGTGGGACCCTTGGACTGTTTTGGACCTTTGTTTGGCCTCACGCTCTGTGCTTTGTTTTGGACTGCTTTTTCTGGCCTTGTGCTGCTGCTTTTTGTTCTGGCCCCTGTATTTTTGTTTTGTTCTATTCCTTGGCCTGGGAGGCCTCCTGAACTGTGTGGCTTCCCCGGCAGACCCCCTGAACTGTTTCACCTCCACAGCCAGCTTCAGCCCTTGGGCTTAATAATAATAATAATAATACATTTTATTTATAGGCGCCTTTCAGGGCACTCAAGGTCGCCTTACAGATAAAAACAATCAAAGACAGCAAAAGAGAAGCACAATAGCAAAAATTAATGAAAAAACAAGCAATTAGTTAAGACCAAGATAAAATCCTAGAACCCACACAGTTACAGGCCAAAAGCTTGTTTGAACAGATGGGTTTTTAAAAGAGATTTAAAAAGAGGTAAGCTGTTTATGATCTTTAAAGGTTGCGGTAGAGCATTCCAGAGATGGGGTGCTGTATGACAAAAGGCTCTAGATCCCATAGTTGCTAAGCAGACAGGAGGTATAGTGAGGAGCAGTGACGAAGAAGAATGAAGTGGGCGTGAGGAAGTATAGTAATGGATTAGATCAGCAATGTAGGGGGGAGCAAGGTTATGAAGAGATTTGAAGGTGAGAGGAAGAATCTTGTATTTGATACGATAGTCTATTGGAAGCTAATGTAGGTCCTGAAGGATGGGAGTAATATGTTGAGTAGAGGATGTTCGGGTAATGATACGGGCCACAGAGTTTTGAACCATCTGGAGTTTACGGAGAAGTTTGAGTGGTAGACCAGCGAGAAGTGAATTGCAGTAATCTAATCGAGAAGTGACAAGGGCGTGGACCAGAGTTGCAGTACTGGCAGGTGTAAGAGAAGGACGGAGACAATTAATGTTACGTGAGTGAAAATAAGCAGAACGAGTGAGATTTTTGACATGAGCCTCAAAAGAAAGAGTGCTGTCGAGGATGACACCCAGACTCTTAACTTGGGAGGAGATGGGGACAGTGAGATTATCAATGGTGAGTGTGAAGTGATTGGATTTTGCAAGGGTAGATTTGGCACCAATCAGCAGGATTTCTGTTTTATCATTATTCAATTTAAGATTCTCAGAAAACCAAGATTTTATTTCAGAAAGACAGTCACAAAGGGAGGACGATGGGAGAAGAGCATTTGGTTTAGAAGAGACATAGAGCTGGGTGTCATCCGCGTAACAATGAAAATGAATGTCATATTTCCTAAAAATATGTCCTAGTGGTAGTAAGTAAATAACAAAGAGAAGAGGACCGAGGACAGAGCCCTGAGGAACACCGGAGGAGACAGGGGTGATAAATGACTTGGCAGTTTTGAGCTGAACATATTGCGTGCAACCAGAAAGGTATGACTGAAACCAAAGAAAAGGAGTACCTGTAAAACCTAGTGAAGCTAATCTGTGAAGAAGGATTGAATGGGAAATAGTATCGAAAGCTGCACTAAGAGCAAGAAGATCTCGGTCCCATGGCCTCCTGAACCGTGTGGATTTTGCTGCCTTGCCTCATGGCCTGGGCAGCCCCCTGAACTGTTTTGCCTCATTGGTGACTTTGAAACCCCTGAACTGTCTTGGTGTTTTTGTTAGACTGTTTTTCCAGCCTTTTTGTTTTGTTTTTTGTCTTGAGCCATCCATCCTGGCCCCCTCCACCTATGACAGCCAATGTTCACAGAAAAGCTTTGTACCTTCAGAAAGCTGATTCAATTCAATTCAATTTTATTTATATAGTGCCAAATCACAACAAACAGTCACCTCAAGGCACTTTGTATTGTGGGTAAAGACCCTACAATGATACAGGGAAAACCCAACATGCAAAACAACCCCCTATGAGCAAGCATTTGGCAACAGTGGGAAGGAAAAACTCCCTTTTAACAGGAAGAAACCTCCAGCAGAACCAGGCTCAGGGAGGAGCAGTCATCTACCGTGACCAGCTAGGGCTGAGGGGAGAGAGAAAGGACAAAAGATACACTGTGGAAGAGAGCCAGAGATTAATAATAATTAATGATTAAATACAGAGTGTAGTATAAACAAAGTAAATAAGGTGAATCTAAAGAAACAATGCATTATGGGAACCCACCAGCAGGTTAGGCCTATTGCAGCATAACTAAGGGGTTGTTCAGGGTCATCTGATTCAGCCCTAACTATAAGCTTGATCATAAAGGAAAGTTTTAAGCCTAATCTTAAAAATAGAGAGGGTGTCTGTCTCCCAAATCCAAGCTAGGAGCTGGTTCCACAGAAGAGGGGCCTGAAAGTCGAAGGCTCTGCCTCCCATTCTACTCTTAAATATCCTAAGAACCACAAGTAAGCCAGCAGTCTGAGAGCGAAGTGCTCTATTGGGGTGATATGGTACTATAAGGTCTTTGAGATAAGATGGGGCCTGATTATTCAAGATCTTGTATGTTAGGAGAAGGATTTTAAATTCTATTCTAGATTTAACATGGAACCGATGAAGGGAAGTCAATATGGGAGAAATATGCTGTCTCTTTCTAGTCCCTGTCTACGGAAGCCGAGAGCAGCCATGGTACGTATAAACTCTTTTCTGATAGTTTTCTCGAGATAACAAGTTATTTATCTCGTTATCACGAGAAAACTGTAATCGTTAGCTCGTGATGGAGCCAATGAAGAGAAGCCAATATGAGAGAAATATGCTCTCTCTTTCTAGTCCCTGTCAGTACTCTAGCTGCAGCATTTTGGATCAGCTGCAGGCTTTTCAGGGAGCTTTTAGGACAGCCTGATAATTGTAAATTACAGTAGTCCAGCCTAGAAGTAATAAATGCATGGATTAACTTTTCAGCATCAGTCATCAGTCAGCATCAGTCTGAGAAAGGATGTTTCTAATTTTATGAATATTGCGCAAATGTAAAAAAGCAAATGTGTGCAAAAATGACCAGGATATGATTTATGCCAAGATTACCTGCAGCAGCTCGATTTCCTTCTTCAACTGCCAGATTGATTGCCTTTAGCTTAAAAGCTGCATCATATGCTTTTCTTTGAGTGTTTTCCTTGTTGATGAGGGTGAATACAAATGACAGAATTACAATACCGGTACATTGAATTGTAAAAGTGCTCTTGATTTATCGCACAATTTCATTGGACTTCTGTGAACTACTCATCAATCTGATTGGTCAACTGGTAGGAGGCAAAATGTTTTTGGGGGCATGAAAAAAACATGCATTAGCCACACCTTAGTATAGGCCGCAGTGTTCAATGTGTAGGAAAAAAGTAGCGGCTTATAGTCCAGAATTTACGGTATATTATTTATTGTTTTTGAATTTTTTTGTCTAAATAGTATTTTGCTGATTTTAGGTTTGTTTTTTGGTGGTCTGGGAGCAGGCACTGTCTCTATGGGGATGGGGATGGGGTTTTGGGGGGATGGCAGGAGGAGAGAAGCTACAGAGAGGCGTGTAAGACTGCAACTGTGCTTCCTGGTCTCAACCATGGGTAGTCAGGTTTTAGGAGGGTTAATAAATTTGGCCAGATTTCTAGAAATGAGAGCTGCTCCTTCCAAAGTGGGATGGATGCCATCTCTCTTAACAAGACCACATTTTCCCCAGAAACTTTCCCAATTATCTACGAAGCCCACGTCGTTTTTTGGACATCACTCAGAAAACTACAGAGTCCGACATTGTTTTTGCAAAGTTACACACTGATTCAATATTAATTTTAGTGACCTCCAATTGGCGTAACCGGGTGTCATTACTGCCAACTTGAATAACGATCTTACCAAATCTACTATTAGCCTTAGCCAGCAGTTTCAAATTGCCATGAATGTCGCCTGCTCTGGCCCCTGGAAGACATTTGACTACAGTCACTAGTGTCGCTGGCTTCACGTTTCTCAAAACAGAGTCACCAATAACCAGAGTTTGTTCCTCGGCGGGTGTGTCGCCGAGTGGAGAAAAACTGTGACTGAGACGTCAACGGGTTGGTGGTGTACCGGGGGTTTCTGTTTAGAACTACGCTTCCTCCTCACAGTCACCCAGCCAGCCTGCTTTCCCTGCTGCTCAGGATCTGCTGGGGAGCTAATGGTGGCCAAGCTACCATGTTCTGCACCGACTACAGGGGCCTGGCTAGCTATAGGATTTTCCAGGGTGTGGAGCCGAGTCTCCAATTCAGAAAGCCTGGCCTCCAGAGCTACAAACAGACTACATTTATTACAAGTACCGTTACTGATAAAGGAAGCCTAGGAGTAACTAAACATGTGACACTCAGACCAGGAAAGTGCAGGAGGGACAGGAGAGGAAGCCATGCTGCTAGTGAGTCGGCTAAGAGCTAGGCTACTAGCTGCGCTAAGCTAGCGAATTCCTGAAAACAAACAAAGTAAATAATGTGAATACAGGTGATTCAGCAAAGAGTGTGCTCTATATAAAGCAGGTGAAGATTATACTGAAATATGTCATTATCTAGATAAAACGAGCTATACAAATTAACCAGCTAACAGACAGCAAAACACTGAGGGGGTGCTCCGAAACAGGAACAGGAAGTGATACAATACCGCAGTGAGAGCCAGCACCAAGTGATAGCGCCACCAACCAGGAACCAACACCAATTATCTATTGCTCAAGAGCACTTTAAAAAAATGCCAAGAAGTCTGGCTCCTTGGTACCAAAATATAAAGAAAAGAGGGGTAGCTCAAGACTTATACACAGTCCCATATAAAGCATGGATGTAGTCATAATGTCATTTCAGCATTATGTCCTTTGTAAGCTTTTTTTAAAGACAGAAGTGGCCAAGTTTATTTACTAAGTTGATGGTACTAGCAAGCTTGATTGCTAGTAGCATCCATTGATTTTACAGGTTTATTGCACAGACACAGGTAGTTAATCTAGTTAGGATTTAGAAAATAACAAATAAAATACTTGAAATCCACAAGAGTACTGACTTCTTGGATGGTCTATTATTAAATAATCAACCATACAGCAAGCCATAATATTAGTCAGAAATTCCATTAAAAATTTTAGTTTTAAAAAAAATAATTTTCAGTAAATAAAATACTCCAAAAAAAGGGCTATTCTCCTTTAAGACACCACAAGAAGGTCTGGGATATGAATCCACCAGCTGGCCTTTCTGTGTGGAGATTGCATGCTTGCTCTGTGCTGTCTGGGTATTCCAGCTTCCTCCCACAGTCCAAATATGTCGATGCATTTTAGGTTAACTGGTGATTGTAATTTGCCCATTCATGTGAATGTGAGCATGCTAGATGTCTGTCTCATTAAGTTAGTCTTGTGATGTACTGGCATCCTATCTAGGCTGGACCACACCAGTAACAGCTGGGATAGGCTTGTGCCCCATTGAAATGAAACAGTGGTTAAGAAAATGGATGGTGGGATGCTCAAAAAGGAACCAACACCACATTGACAGTTGTGGTATCAAGACAGCAACTTGAATTAGCCAAGTTAGCCAGACACCAGTCATTAAAAGGAGCCATGCTAGGAGGAGGAGCCAATATTGAGTTAAAGAGAACAAAAACATTTTTTTATATCAGGCTCAATGCATTATGGGACTGTTGTTCATGCAAGTCCAACTTAATAATGGAATATTCGGAGGTGTTGCTTTTGGGATTGAAAGTTAAATTTTGGGCATTAGAAACTCGTCAGAATGATAAGTTGTTGTGTAGTAAAATGACACAACCGTACATTTGACCGGAATGAAAAACACTTTATAGAAGGGAGTACAATTTTTGCACTTTCCAGACTGTTAGCAGCAACAAGGAGCTGAGGTCATGGTGCCAACAACACATGGCTTGAGTAGCAGCTGGAAGAAGAAAAAGCATCACCTTCAACAACAATTCAGAAAATATGTTTGTATTATCACAGCGTTGTCATACGGGTACCATCATTACACCTCGGACACACAGAAGTCGCTGTGGTTACCTCTGACTGGTACCAACAGAGAATAAAGAGACTGCAAACTCCTGCACCTGCTGCTGCACTGGAACACGTGCTGTAATAAAAGACATAAAACTACTTCACATCTGAGTGACTTTTATTTTTAAGATTCACAGCCCAGTTTAGTGCAACTACAAGGTAGAACGTGTAAGTGTATTTTTACAGTGCAATATTACATACCAAGTAAAAAATTATGCTTTATAAGAGTCTATGCAGTGCTATGAAATGGAAAAATATGAAAGAGACAAAAAGATACAGTACATAGCAATGTAGAGTTGCATATTTGATATTAAGCTAAATAAACCATATACAAAGATTCTTTGCAGGGTAAGAGATGAAAAAATGTTTGTCTGCATGTATCGCAGAGCCAACGTTCAGTGGCTAATAATACTCTTTTTCCTCATTATTTAGTCTTCTCTCTGTATGATATCATGCTGCTGAGCTTCTCATAGATCATTTGGGTGTTTTTTTCAGCACTCATTGGTGTTTTTTCCTTATTACGCATTGCACTTAAAAAACTTTATTTTAACACTGGAGTCCTCAGAGATTTCAGCACTAGCCTCAAGTGGCCACGAGAGGAACTGCAATTCTTGGCACTTCGGCCCTGGCTACATTTTTCTGCCTCAAAAATTGCAAAGTGTTAAAAAAACCACACTGATAGCTTCTTTCAGTGTACACTGTAAATATACTGTGTTAAAAGTAACTATTTCTTTACTTGCTATGCTATCAGGATCACTCACATAAATTCCTCTTCTAACTAATAGAGATCACTTTGGTAAGACAACAATACCCAACCTAATAAAGATTAGACAAAACAAAAACAACAAAGCAAAGCTTAACAGCCAATTATTCTGATGCCCAGTGAATACAGTTATACAATATGATGTGCATAACAAAATTCACTAACATCTAAATCTCATCACATGGAATCAGTATGGACACTGAAATAGCAACATTCAAACATACAAACACACACACACACACACACACGCACAGGCTTGCTACAATACACAAAACAGCAGATGACTATCAATGCCACATCCCACAATCCTTTTCTTCCTGCTGTGGTCTTCTTCTCTCCAACACATACCGCCCAACTTGAAGGAATATTGCTTTTCTGATATCTCACAAAGTGTGACCTTACTTACAAACCCCCACCCTCACCCACTCCAAACCAGAAATGAAACACACATACAGACACACACTCTCCCTCCCTCTCTCCCTCTCCCTCTCTCGCCCAGATGAATACAGATATCTCCCTGTCATATCAGATATACTGTTAGTCCTCAGAGGGCTTTGAATCTAAATCACAAATCCATTATTTGTTTCATTTTGTCATCAGTCATAAAAAGCCAAATCAGAGATCAATGCCTCACGGCAAGCGAATAAATAATGGGAGCAATAAAAATTGGCAGATGGGTATGATCATGATTATGTAATATTCAGGCTCAACAAGAATAATTTTTATGACGGTCGGTGTTCTTCGCTCAAACTAAAAAGAGCAAGTCAGAATGAACCCGATGCTGCTGAGCTGGATGGCCGTAACGGATCACATTTGACAAAAATAAAGCGCTAAACCCAAAAGTAGGTGCGTCCAAATTGTCGGCAATAACTATTCAATACACAGAAACGCGAGAACAAGTTCAGCAAGTGTGGGCCGAGGGCAGCTGCAGAGGTGGTTGATCATTTTTATGTGAGATCGTCACTATGAGCAACCCCTGTATAGTCATTTCACCCATTGTTATTATAAAATATGTATCAGTGCGGCTTTAAAGAAATATTCCTTTAAGAATTCGGAGACGTTGTTGACCTATGAAAGTCCCTTCGGTAACAATTGAAGCAGAACAGTATTAAAACCATGCTGTTTAAACATGCTTCGGGCTCCTACTTGTTTGAAGATTTTTTTTTCCTGTATTATTCATTACTTGATAAAGTGTAGCTCAGCACTCGTCATATCTCACCTGCACTGCCTATTTATTTTATAATGTCAGCTAGAAGTCAGTCTTCATGAAGCTTATCTTCCAGTATTTTATACAAATGATTAAAAAAAAAAAGGGAGAGAGAGAGAGAGGTTTTGCAGGATGTGTAGCAGACGCTGATAAACATGATCAATTTGCTGAAACGACTCAGCTGTAGAGTGTATCTTAAGGCAGCTCAGGGTTTATGTTCAGTCCCATTACACTGAGCTCCCCCGTTCAGGATCTGACCTTCAGTTCTTCTGCCATGAGCAGGAAATCCAGAGTAAAAGTGACATCTAGTTGGCATTCACTGACAGCAGATAAGGAGGTTTCAATGTGCGCATGAGAAAGAGATATTAAGCCCTAAGAAGCCAGAGTGCGACTGACAGCTCCTCCGCTCCTCTTGTTTCCTGCTCTTCTTCATAGCTCAGCTCCTCCCTTGTTGTTTCTTCCTCACTCTGTCATCTGACAGTTAACTGCACAACAGTATGCTTTTCACAGGGGGGGTACGTTTGGATTTCCTTTCTTAACAGTCAGACACACAAAAGACATGTTTGCACAGGTAATTAAGCATGCATAACACATTTGCAAGGAATCTGACCAATAAGGGCTTTGTATTAAAAGAGATGAAATGATGTTGTTGTCTTTGTTCTTTTTTATTTTTCTTTCCTTTGGAAGATGTCTTTCTTAATGGAACTTTCAGTAGCCCGCTGCATAAAATTGCATCTGAAAATGAAATCTTGGTAATTGGAATTCAGCTGGCTTCCTATTGATTTATTCAGTAACAGCTGGTCACAGACAGCAATGTAGTGGAGACTTAAATCCTTAAATCTTTTTCATTTCTTCACAACCCACCAAGTGCATTTGTATTTTCTTAATTTATAGCCAGGATCAGTCAGCAATACGTTAGTGTTGTGTAACCTTGCTTGACGACGTATTGCTCTGTTAAACCTCCAGGTGAGAAAACACCATGTCTCTCGGCTACATTTACAGCATAACTGTTAAGATTGAAACGAGAGAAAATTTTTAAAAAAGTAAAAGAGGGGATACATGATGAGTTCCCAGCCAACCTGTAGGATGATGGGACGTGTAGTCACGGCGTCGGCGTCAAAATGCAACGATCCGGCTTGTCACTTTCTCATCTTCCCCTCCCTCCTTCTTTCTTCCTTTATGCAGACAGTCAGGTTCTCTCCGACTTCTTGTTCGCTGTCAGGGCACTTCCTGTCTTCAATGACAGGTCCCCCAAAGCACAATGAGAAGAGATCTCAGATACTTCTGTCAAACACACTGCACATACACTGCATACGCACACACACATAGACACACACAGAGGAGAGGACAAGTCAGAGTTTCTCTTCTCTCTTTTTGGTGTTTTTTTGGATTCTGACTCAGATCCTCTCTGTTTGTCCTCTCCTCTGCTCTAGTCACGACAGCGTTCGTAGACGTAACAGCGGGAGACAGGAGAAGGGGGGCAGCGCACAAGGTCTTGAAGTGGAGGAGAGAGCAGGAGGTGACGGAGTTGAAGGAAAGCATTAGAGAGAGAGCGAGAGAGGGAGAGAGAGGGAGGGAGGAAGGGCACTGGTAATTAGTGAGTCTGTACCTGACTCTCACTGACATAAGCTCCACATTCCTCAGAAGCGAGAAGGGGGGAAAGATGAGGGTAGGAGGCGAAAAGAAAAAGTTTGGAGCACACACTAATCATCCCATGAAACACATCAGAGAAGACCCTCTGTATCCTAACAAGCAATGAGTGGCTCTGTCCTCTACTATTTAACAGCTCGTATTGCTGGTGGTATTGGACCAGGTGGTGTTGGCACAGGACAAAGCGGCTATGGACCAGGTGGTCAAGTAAAACCACCTAATATGATAATAAGCATTTATCAGTAACAACATTTAATAATGTGAATTCAATATCTGAGTGGTTGGGGGATGAGATCTGGGAAGCAGATTGTCTGATCCAAATCCAAGCTGGGGACCATTTGCTGCATGCTTTTCTCCTATTTATTATACTGCAGTTCTTCTACCTCACTATGTTGATGTAATGAAAAAGAAAAATTTAAACATTATTTAAAAATTACATTATAAGATATTCAAGTTGTTAACTCCTATTGACAGGCTATGGGTCATCATCACTGGGTGGAGCTGGCTTTGGACAAGGTGAGAATTTATACTTATTCATCTATGAAATGTGTTTATATCTGACTTTACAGATACACACTTCTTTGTCTTTGTATATAAAATCCAACATCTACCAGCCATTCCATATACATACATAAATACCATTGTTTGAAAAGCAATAAATAACAAATAGAGCTACCTGCACTGTTGTGTTTCCATAAACTATGAATTTTATCTTCCAGCAATACATTGTTTTAGTATTTATTCATACAGTTGCGTATTGCTGAAAATTATGAGTATGGTTTTGGTGTCATCTTGTTTGAATCTGCTCCTGCCCAGATTGTAGGCTTGTTTCTTCTGAGAACCACCTGTTAGCAGACATAATTACATATGAGATACAGTGTTAACGTGACCAGTCAATGATCAGCTGGGGCACGATGGGACTGGAAAAATGTGGAAATGCTACAAGAGAGCAAATAAAGACCCAAGAAATAAAAAAGGCAGTTTATAATAAGCCCACAGCTATACAGGAGCAGGAAGGTATTGTAAATAGAGAAGATGTAAAAATAGATGTTTATGCTTGTCCACCTGCTTTTAAGGGACTAAATATACTTTAAAAAAACTCCCCAAAAGCCAACTTCTTCCAGCGATCCAGGAGCAGTTTGTGTATTTTTCCAGTGTTATCGAGCACCGTGTCACAAAAGTGATAACTCAGACATTTCTTCCTACAGTATACTCATTACTGTAATAGAACCACAACATTTTTCTGTCAACTTCTGTTTTTCACCCACTTTGCTGTCAGTTGTAGTGCTACTTAAAGCAGACCACTAAAAGAAAGCTCTTCTGCAGGTCCTCCCAATGAGGGTAGAGGTTGAAGCGTTGTGTCAAATGACAGTTACACAGAGGATACTGTGACTGGAACAAATTTAATGTAACGAGCAGGTTACAAGCAGCACGGTGGCGTGGTGGTTAGCACTGTTGCCTGAGTTTGATTCCACCCTGGCCCAGGCCTCTCGCTGTGTGGAGTTTGCATGTTCTCCCCACGTCTGCATGGGTTTCCTCCCGCAGTCCAAAGACATGCACTTACTGGGGTTAGGTTAATTGGTCACTCTAAATTGCCCATAGGTGTGAATGTGAGTATGAATGGTTGTCTCTCTGTGTTGGCTCTGTGACAGGCTGGCGACCTGTACAGGGTGTACCCTGCCTCTCACCCTATGATAGCTGGGATATGCTCCAGCCCCCTCGAAACCCTGAACAGGAGAAGCGGAAGAGAATGAATGGTTGGATGGATGGAGTAGATTACATTACCAGTTAAATTGTAGCAGCATTTTCTGGCAGTCGTCAAAAATCTATGCAGGCCTGTGAAAAACTAACTACACCCTTACTGCTTCTAGAGGAATTAAGAGGGTAGGTAGCAGCCAGGTGCTGCTAATCAAATGCTTAACTGATCATCAGTAAATACGAGCAGTTGGTGGAGGGGTGATGACTTGGGACTTGACTGGCAGCCACAGGACCCGGGCACCTTAAAGTTAATGGTGGGCGGATCGATCCAAATATCGATAAAATTGATACCAATGTTGGTATTGATATTGATCAATACTAGTGTAATAAGATCGACGCTTCAGCTTCAGTTTCTCTCCTGTATGCAGCGCTGCGGTTTCATCAAAGATGCGAGCTGACTGTTTAAGTGACGCTCCCGTCACAGCACAAAGCAGGCACACTTTGCTCCTCCCCTCCCCGCAGTGTTTTGACATTATACCGTCACGTGACACGTAACACATTTTACTTGGGGAAAAAAGAAATTTGTCAGCACTCCCGGCCCCGCCCCCTACTTCCGGCCTGCGATTTGATGTCAAAAATATAACACAATTTGGCCCTTTAAGTTACTTTTTTGAGATCACAAAACACTTCATGAAAATTCTTCATAATTATTTAAAAGTATCGGTATCAGTATCGGTGATACTGGCCCTGTATTTACTTGGTATTGGATCAATACCAAATCTTGCAGTATCGCACACCACTACTTAAAGTTGCCAAGTCAACCATGAACTCCTCTGTATATCAAAGTCCTCAGTGAGGCCATCTGTCTGACAGCTAGAGAAACACTGGGTCATGCAACAGGACGATCCCAAGCAGCAAATCTACAACAGAATAGCTGAAAAAGAAAAGAATCACGGTGTTGCAATGGCTCAGACCTCAACTTGACAGAAATGCTGTGGTATGGCTAATGCCTGCGATTGAACTGAAGCAACGCTTTAAAGAAGAGAGGTCCAAAATTCCTCCACAATGACTTGAGAGACTGAAAAAGTCATACAGAAAACAATTACTTTATTGCTACTTGGTGGTTCTACAAGCTATTATTATTATTATTATTATTAAAGGACTTTCACATATCTCTAATGGTAACCACACTAAAATCCTCTGACCGTTTAGTCTTTGGCTATTTTACAAGTGATCATTTAAGCACAGCGTACATATGGAAGCAATTTTTCTAAATGTAATACTTCCATAAATGTTTATTCTCTTTCTAGAATAAGACAATGTTTTAAATCTGATTTCATCTTCAAAATCATATTTATTTTAGACTAAATCACATTTGATGTGAAAAATATTGTTTTAGCAAAAAATAAATAAACATTACCATAAAACAAGAAAATCCCTCTGCAGCTGGCCAGGATGTAATCCTGATAAGATTACTGATAACATTATTACTACTATTGCATCATGTACCTCAGCTATAGAGCTCTTCCACTAAAATGACTGTGTGTGTGTGCGTGTACCTGTGTGTCTGAGGGGGCTGGCATGCCTGAACACAGTTAAAACTGAGGAGGAAACTGTAGATTATCAAATTCCTCATGTGTGGACCAGCTGTGCGTGCATGTTGTGTGTGTTCAGACAGAAGCTGTGGTTTGGCCCTCTGAAAAGTGCTTATGTGGCATCTCAACGCCCCTTCATTTTACAGCCGCGTGTTTCCTTACCTCTGCCCCCCCCCCCAACCACACACACCCCCTGTGGTTTTTACCTTACTTTACAGTGGTTATTGTTGCATCTCAGAAACAGATGTGATTTCTTATGTTTAGTACAGGTAAACGATCAGTCATGAAGTGCCTTAAATTAACAATTTGAATCATCTTCATTTCACCCGGTACTCCACGTCTCCGTCCTTACTCCTAGCTCTCCCACCTTCTCTCTTTTTCTGTCTTTAATTATGGTGCCTCCAATTGGCTGAAAGTTTCAGCCAATCAGGCATCTTGTTGGCGTGGCCCTTGACCCCCTCAGGTGGTCCTGATGTGCCTTTTTTTTGTGTGTGTCAGAGATGATGGTCTCAGTTTAAAGCGGTGCTGGATCCTTTTGTCAGGGCAGTCTGTGAGAAGAGCTGCAGGAACAGGGTCCCTCACATACACATAAACAGCCCCCAGCGTACACACCTGGTGGACCGAGCTTCATTTGAGTCCGCTTTGGATCGTCTGAAAGGACACCCTCAAGTAAGATAACCACAGGTAAGAGTTTACTTTTGGTAGAATCAGGTACTTTCCGAGGTTTTAAATTCAGCCTGAAGAGAAGTTTGTCTGCTGAAAAACACCTGGTTCCGTTTTACTATGACAAACCAGTAGCTTGAACCCAGCCAGGACCCGCTGTGGCAACATGTTTGTTTAAAGAGATCAGCTCCTTGGAGAAGTGACCCCCAGGGCTGGGGTCACTCACCCAGCTCTTCAGCAGCACAGGCTGTGATTCGAGTGGAGACTTTTAATAGAGAGAGGCTAAAATATTACTACTCTGGGTGGCTGCACATTATTTTTTAGGCCGATGATAAATTGACTGCAATGATAAATTGAAGATTGTGTTTTTAGTGTTAGCAGGAGAAGAGGTCCAGTCATGGCTGAAAGGAGACGAACTAGTTTGTCGGGCCTGTTGATCACCGCTCTGCTGGCTGTGATGCTGCTGCCTGGTGAGTACTCAGCAGAGATCCAACATTATCAGCTATACGTGATATCACAGCGAGATATAGAGCTGATGGCAGGTGTCTAAACAATAATGTTAGCGTGTTACCACACTGTACATATATGTTACTGCAGCTGTAATTAGCATTAAGATTAAAATCTCCATCACAAGAAGCATTCACAAGAACATAACCAGAAGATGCAAATTTAGGAGCACAATAAATGAAATAATTCTTGAAAATATTTGCAACAGCGAAAACATGATCAGACTTGCAAAGGCACAAAAGCACTAAAATCTCACATTGCAAAATCAGCAACCATTCATATCTTTCATCAGGACAAATTTACCAATATCTTAAACTCTCATCAAATACCCTTAAATTCATTCGGTGCATGAAAAGCCGAAGCCTGCTGCGAGCTGTTACAAATTGCAACCACGTGTCTGCAACTCGTAAACTCATCTTAATGCAGCAGGCTTCAGCAACTTTCAACCACTTCGAAGCAAAAGCGCCTGAAAAATGCAGCGTCTCTACAACACGCGGCCGCTCTGATGGATGAGCGCACTCAAAAAGGCATCAGTGCTGAGACGGTGCCGTTTAGAGTCCCAGGCAGACTGCGGACTCTGGCGAATGATCGCTCGTCACACCGAATCTGCTCATGAATACGGTACAGAATTCATGTTCTAACTGATGGCTACTCTAAGAAGAACAAAAGAACAGAGGTGACAAGAAAAAGCATGTTTCCGACTTTACAGGTCGAAAAACTGAGTGAAAAGAAAAGCAGTAGGTGAGGCGTCGACTTTGCTGTGGGCAAGAATGAGTCATTCAAGTCCACAATGATGACAAATGTCAGCCACTACTGCTCGATGCTTTTCTTAAATAAAACATTCGTAATTCACAGCTTTTACCTTTTGCATTTAAGTTGACGTGCAGGGATTTTACACCGTTCAAACACAGAACTGGATAAAGACCAGCATGATGTTGATAAAGCTATTCAGAGCCACAGGATAGAACTTTAAGGCCTTCTTTTCAAAGGCGCACGGTACAGATTTACACACTTCTGATTTTTGTGAATCGGTTTAGCAGCTTATTTTGTTTCTGCTTTTCCTTTTCTTTCCCATGACAGACCTTATCGTTAAAGCTTCTTGAAAATACAGCACCAGTCAGATGTTTGGACGCACTTGCGCATTCGCATGAATGAGTGTGCCCGAACCTTATTTCTGTACATTTGCCCCGAGTTATTGCTTCATTTCAAGGTTTTGTCTGTCAAAGCTAAAGGTGAGCCGCTCTGCCTCTGACGAGCACACGAGCAACGCCATTCACATGTATCATATAACACGTCTGCGATGCTCATAGATCACCAGCAGTGTTTCAACATGGAGACAGGTTGCTCCTCTGCCACCTGCTTCCAGTTTGCTCTTGACTTGATTGGCATGTTCACAGAGGTCGAAGGCTCCGCCTATACCCCGTCTTTCTTTTGAAATCGGTTTGAAAAAGTTATGATGTCTGATGGTTAAAAGGGGAAAAATATGCTGTAACAAAGAGGAGGAGGAGTTTCTTTCATCAGTAAAAAAAAATTAGTACCTGTCAGCATCACCTCCTCTCTGCCCTCTTTAAGTGCTGCTGTTTCCAGATGTGCCAGCAGTTTTTTTTCTTTTTACAGGCTTGTAAAAAAGAGGGGAAAAAAAGAAAGAAATAGAGCGGATATACTGAGGCAGCATCCTTCAGCCCACCCTCCTCCTCCTCCTCCTCCTCCTCGTAAACATCACCTTGGGTCACCTTCACTTCTCCTTTAATTCTGTTTTGTACTTTAGATCCATACCTTTGGTTGTCACACTTATTCTTTGACCTCACATGTGACAGTGTTCATCCAGTCTCCTGATTACGCCAATCTCAAAACAAACAAACTGTTTTACTGTTTTTTCCACTTAAAACATGCGCCACATAACCCTGATGTATCCCCTGTGGACCCCTTTAAACCTGTCATCTGTTCCTCTCTTCTTCTACCTCCTTCCACTCCTTCTGTGAGGGATTAACGCCTTCTCCCTGTGGAGATGAAAGAAACCCAGCGCAGAGCTGAATGTGCTGTTCCCTCAGCTGTGGGGGGGGGGGTCAAACAATGCACACGTGTGCGTGTATGTCCACACAGATGCACATGGTTCTTTCAAAGCACAGCATGGGGTTCTGTGTTACAGGAACCCCTATAAAAATCTACAAAGAACCGCAGTAACCAGTGCTTCAGGCAGAGCCAATTACCCCAGCCCTGTTTAATGAATAATATCAGCCCATAAGCATTTGAGGTTTAATGTCATATTACTGCTTGTATATTAGACAAATTAGATTAGAAAGAATCAGCGATTTTGACTTTAGCAACATCTGTTTTTGCTTTTCTCTTTTTGTAGCATTCTTGTCTGCTGGACCAGTTGCGCAAAAGCCCAGAGGAGACGGTAAATATGCGGTTTTCACCTTTAAAAGTACTTAAACCTGTGTTTGTTTCTAAAGCGTGCACAGTGACCGTGAAAGTTTTTCAGTGTAGCTTCAAAACTTAACCCAGTGATTGAGATCTAATGCGAGATGGCAGTTATTTTCTTGGCAAATTTAAAAAAAATCGAGCACTTGGATGCTTTGTTGCAAACGTTAAAAGCCACTGCACAGTCCTTGAGTTTGATGTCTGAGTGAAAGTGGAGGCCTTGGCTCAGCAGTGCCTTCCCCATCTCCTGCCCTCAGCAGGGGAAAGTATCCATGAGAAGGCGGCTGCTGCGGCGGCGCACAGGAGGCTGATCCGCAACCGCAGGAACATCAGCTGGTACAAACAGCACTCTGACTTCTGGGGGTGGTACAAGTACTTTACTGACAACAACAACCAGGAGGCAGTGAGTGAACACTTTGTTTTCTACGTTTACTACGCAAAATGAAGGTTCCCATTGATGCTGCACAGTACAAACAATATGAAGCAATATGGCTGGGATTCGGGATGCAGGACCAAGCAGAGAGACAACACAGGGCAGCTCACGACTCACACTTATTATTCATCTCTATATATACTCTTAACAGAAAAATCAAGCCCACACACATGAACTTGGCAAGCTAGTGAACTCTGTGCTGCGTTTAGTGGCTAAAGAGCCAGAAACTTCCAAGCTGAGTTAGTACAGATCAAATTAAGAGCTAAAAGACAAAAAAAGCAAGTATTGGACATCAAATTTCAAACGCTGGCATGGAAAAAGCCTCACTGAAGGGAGATTGATGTTTGTGGGCTTCACAAGATAAAAAATAAATAAATAAATAATTCAGGTTTAAAGTCTATAAAAATAATAAGTCTGCTGAAATGTCCACATCCTAAATCCTTGTTTTCAGTATGTTCCCAATAATCAGTCACAGTCTGGACTGGAGGGGATTTTTAGCCACTGCATGCTTTTGTTCAGATCTCCACAGGGCCTCATTCTTTCTGAACCGCCTCCCGACTTTCTTGTTGTTACATATCATCAGATCAACTTATCGATAAACCCCTCCTCCCCTCAGATTCAGGAGATGGATCGCATCTACCTCACCTATCTCCAGAACAAGAACCGTGCCGAAGGACGTCGCTCCTACAAGGCCTACTTGAGCCACCTGGGAGATCTCTACAAGTCCTGCGCTGATTCTGAGAACCCCAACTGCATGGCTTCCCACATGAGCAGGGCCAGTCCTAAATCAGAACCCCCCAAACCTGCCCCAGTAAAAACCTGTGACCCAACCAAGGATCCCCATTGCATGTACATGGCTTTAGCCCAAGGAAAGAGCCCCTACATGCCCTTCGTGCTCCCAGCTGCCACCCCTGCCCCTCAGTACGTTCGCTCTGCTGCTCAAACCAAGGACCCTCAGTCAGGGTACTACTACTACTCTCCATCTACAATGCCTTTCCTTTCCATGGTATGCTATAGCTCTTTTTCTCTGTGTGTTTGTGTGTGTGTGTATATATATATATATATTTTTCATTATCTTATTATTTATTGCAACATTTGTATCATGGCATGCAAAATATCACAATTTTGCAAATTGTTTACAAAAGAAAAACTGATAGGAATATTACTGTATACATTTTATGTAATTTAAGAGACAGTTCTAGTTAAAACTGATGTTTGCAAACCTGTATCTTTGTCGCCCCCTGTGGATGCATTTAGAGGGTGCCGTAACTTTATTCCTTACGAATGTTCTCAATGAGAATACTTGCGTCCATGTAAAAATATGTATCCTTGCATCTCATGCTTCAGGAGCAGAAGGCAGAGCTGCTGCGTATCTGTCCCTCTGATGATGTGGAGTGTCTGCAGTACCATCTGAAAGCTGCTTATGGGCATTCTGCTGGCCCCCGTCCTTCGTATGCCCACCTTGGCTGCGACCCCAAGAAAGATCCTACCTGCAAAACGACGCAGAAAGCTCCCGCTGGTCTCTACATGCAGTATCCCAGCTGTGATCCACTGCGGGACCCCATGTGTGCACATTCTGCCTCCAATACGGTACATCTCATTTGTCATATTGAGTTGCTTCAACAGGTTTTAACCAGCTTTCTGCATTTCTAGATTTTTAATTTGACTCTATCCCTACAGGCTCCCCATGCTGCTAACTCTGCTGCCCATGCTGGCCCAGGATCCTGCAACCCTCTTTATGAAGAAGGTTGCAACCCTCTTACCGCCACCAGATTTTCCACTCCCCCAGAGTCATACAAAAGTGAGGAAAGAGAACATGCTGCTGCTATCCGTGCTGCTCCTCCTGCTGAGCAGTATGATCCCTATGCCATGTATAGGGATTCCTATTCTAATGCTAACAGAGTCACTGATCCTTATGCTATGTACCGCCAGGCTAGTACCCCAGCTTCTCCTCCAGCTACTGACCTATATGCTATACTGCGCCAATACATGGCCCAATCTCACACTAATGACCCATATGCTCCACGTATGGGGGCTGTTCCCGAGTCTAACTCCAATGATCCTTACTCTGCTATGCGTGATACAGCAGGTACCATGCAGCGCCACAGCCCTCCATCCTCCAGGCAGCAGCAGCACCCTTATTCCTATCCCACTTATGAGGAACCTGCCCAGGAGGAGCGCCACCCTCTGGGTCCCCCAGGTAAAACCAAAGAGGGCTATGACTGCTTCATTGGCTATGACCGTGAATGCTATCCCGTAAAGCCCAGCGCCCCTCGCTCTGGAGTTCACCGCCGCATTCCTTATCCTGCTGAGGCCTATGAGCCCCACCTGAATGCTGATGGCACCCGCAGCGGTGTCCTGGAGCCTTCAAACCCACACTGTGACCCTGAGTATGACCGTGACTGCCGCCTGCGTCGCTATGAACCCGAGCAGCCTCAAAGCCAGCCTGAACGTCACGTAGAGGAGGATCACAACCAGGCGGCAGCCGAGAGAGAGCAGGCCAACCAGGACCAGATCGAAGCAGAGCCCTACCAGAGCGGCCAGGAGGAGAGTCACACGCCCTACCAGCCTCTCTCGCAGGGCATGCCCAGCCTCCAGGACATACTGAGGCGCTATGGAGACCGCTATCCTGAGCAGGATGATCACAGAGCTTATGCAGACGACTACCGCAAGAAGTAATCATGCTAACACACGCAAAAGCATGCAGATGGACATTAATGCACAGTCCCATGCGTTCTTGTAATTAAGCCCTTGAACGCCTCGTGCTCCGAGAAACCAGTTCTAACTGGACCAGATGTAGGACACGGGTGAATTAGATGGACCCAGAGAGCAAGTACATACATGTACATCTCAAACACAGCTCTGGGAGCCTGCTAAAAACTTTGCTGGAACGCCTTCCTATAACTTTAGTTGCTTCAGGCCTTGATTTATTGCTTTTTTACTTTCCACCTTACAATCTCCTCTATGCATTCAAGTGTGTAATGACCCCTCAACTCTCAGCTTTGCTTCTGTATCTGTGCATTTGTAAGTGAAATATTGTTTTTTCTTTTTTTCTTTTTTGCCTTTTGACACTGATGGATTGTCTTTTTTCATTTTAATTGTTCTAATAAAAAAAATATAGAAACATGTGTTTTTTTTTTATACATTAACATGCTGATATACTCTGGAACAAACTGATCCACTAAGAAAGCAAATACATATTTAAGGTGTTTAGGGGTTAAATCTTTCGACATAAAAGTTGAAGAGTTTTAAGAAAATAATTGAAGTGTGCTCCACTTGGCTTTTCTTTTGTATGAATGTGAAGGAAAATATAAAATCCCGACTTGTATTGTAGGTCGAGGTTCAAAGTCTCCAGATTCTTTGGCAACTAAAAGCAAACGTTCATTAGACTCTGCATCTCTCAGGTATTACAGGCTGTCTGCTAAACTCCTGAACAAAACTATACATCTGGTCCAGCTGGCATTGGGTTAGAGGTTGAGTAGACACTGGACAGACCATCATTGCAATGCATTCAAATCAATTTCAACAAAATTGAATTGAATTCAATTTTATTGTATTTAAATAGTGTCAAATCACAGCAGTCACCTTAAAGTGGTTTATATTGTAAGATAAAGACCCTACAATAATTACAGAGAAACCCCAGCAATCAAAACAACCCCCTATGAGCAAGCACTTGGCAACAGTGGGAAGGAAAAACTCCCTTTTAACAGGAAGAAACCTCTGGGAGAACCAGCTCAAGGAGGGGCAGTCATGTTCTGCAAGTGATTGGGGGTGAGTGCAGGAAGACAGGACAAAAGACATGCTGTGGAAGAGAGCCAGAGATTAATAACTAATTACTGGATACATAGTGGTGTATAAACACACAAAGAGTGAAAACTGGTGAATGAAAAATAAAAAACACTAAGTGCATCATGTGAACCTCCTGCAGCTGAAGCCTATTGCAACATAACTAAGGGAGGGTTCAGGGTCAGCTGATCAAGCCATAACTATAACTATTTATGAATAAATAAAGTTGGGTATCATCTACATAGCAATGAAAATGTATAACAAGATTGGATGCAATGCAGCCTCCTTCATTAATGCTACCAAGCACATCCTCATTAAGATGACAGTACTCCCAATTCTGGACTATGGTGACATCATCTACAAAACTACATCAAGCACTGTCTTCAGAAAACTGTACACTCTTCATCACTCAGACATCTGCTTTGCCACTAAATCACCTTTCCACGTTCCCCACTCTGACCTCCATAAATTGGTAGGCTGGCCCTCCCTTCATACCCAGTACCTCCATCTCTGGTTTCGCTTTATCTATAAGACAATCCTGGGCAAGACACCACCTTATCAGTCATATTTTCTTCACCTTGCCCATAATGAATATCATACAAGGTCAAGTGAATACATCAAGCTCATCAACCCTAACACCTCTATTATTTTTGGCTGCAACTCCTTTCGCTGTGCAGCAGCAAATGACTGAAACACTTTAGAAAACACCCTCAATTTTCAATATTTGATTGCCGAACTCAGACTGCAATTGACTGGCATTTGCTGATAACCCTGGATCACACTAACATACATTCATACACACATATACTTTCTCCTATAATTCATACACACATACACATTACATTTCCCCTCTCTGCCATTAATGCTAACTGACCTATTCTTCTGACTCCTGCCTATATGTTTATGTATATTTACGTGTCGTGTACCTATTCCTACTGGGGCCTCTTGGCCAGGTCATGTTCGTACATGAAAACTGGTTCTCAAACATTTTACCTGGTAAATGAAGGTTGAAAGACACTCTGGAGCAAGGAGGCTTAGCATCTACATGGTGTGGTGTACTGCTTGAGTAGAATGAAAGAGAAGTCTGGATTGGCAGGGGTTTAGATGATGATTGAGTTAGGTGCACATGTGGTCATTGATCCAAGACCTGTTGTCAAATAGTGTCTGGACACACTCGATGAGGCTCCGGAGCATCTGGTCATGCCGACCCAGGAGGGTTCCTTGGCTGCAGATGTTTTTTTTGAGTCTGTGGCTGAATAGTTCAAAAATGACCTTCTTTTCATAATAGTTTTCCTTGAACTTGATGGAGAATGCCACGAGGTTCAGAAAATATGTCAAAGAGGACTTGGTGCACTTCAGTGAAATGCAATGCGAATCTGAATACGCTTCTAATACATGCTCAGTACCCTCATGCTGGATGTTTACCGTATTGAAACTACAATGAACCAAATATTGGGCTACAAAAAGTACATTTTAGATACATTCTTAGATTCATACAGGCAGCATCCCTTAAGATATGATCTAGTGTAACTCCCGCCTGTATCAAGGATTTCAGAATCTTTTATGTGAAAATGAATGATAATCCCAAAGGCTGGCAATGCAGCAGAGCTTGAACTGAGGGTATAACTAATGCAAAGTAAATTATGGTCAACTGCAAATTTACTCTGATCATCCTCATCTATTTATAGAGCTTTTTGATATATACATCTATGTTTTTCACAAGATGATGACTTTCTAATGACTTTAACATAGCCACCTGCAGATAGGCTCAAAACGTCAGCAGGTTACGGCATGGAATTAATTATTATGAGCATCTACTTGATCTGTGTTACAAGTCAGTTGTCTCCTTTACTTTTGTGAATGACTGGTCCAGTGTATGCTATGGGAAAGGAGGAAATAAAAGAAGCAAATTTCCTCAGTATTTAGAGAATTCATCCAGCTTTCATTTTTGGCTGCTGCACTTATACTTTGAGATTACTTCACTCTTTTAGGAACCTTCCTAAGAAAAATGGGGTTTTGAGCTGCAGCCTGTTTCTGTGGAGTCTGTTTTGGTCAGATTATGTCACTCTTAAACTGTTTTTTGTACTTGCAGATGTGTATGGACCATTGTTGGTACTGGAATGTGGAAAAAGCCTGACTTTGAAATTACAGCGTCGCCCCACAGTCCAAACGCCACACAGAGAGCATCTCCATGGTATCATGTAGCCTGCTAATCCGGAGCCTGTACTACAAAGCAGGATTTGGGTTTATTGGTGTACCTTGAGGTTTAACCCTTGGTTTTCAGTATTGTGAAGGGAGTTCAGTTTTTAACCAACATACATCTCCTGAGGTCTATTTAAGGAAGCATGTTCAACAGACTCTGAGTTAAACTCAATCAACTGTGAGCTTATTCACCCTGAGTTGAGCGCGTACGTGAATGCAGAAAGGAAGCCGTCGTCAATGGGGCTCTCATACTATTATTCACTGTGGCAACAGGTCCAGAAAAATGGTTGACCTATTTTTCCCCACTTGAACTGGATGTTCTGATAAATGCACATGGCAAGTGTAAACATATTCTTGCACACTGATGTTGTGATATGACCTCCTGTTCACATAATCTCCTTGATTTACTGAAGGAACAGTGTTGTTCACTCAGAGTTGTTGGTTAAACCTGCTTCCTGGAATAGAGGCCTGATAAGATCTGAACTATCAGGTGATGCACCCTAATAACCTATGCTGCAGACTTAACCCGCTCCAGAGCGAGTTATGCTGCAGATTAGAAATCAACAGGTATGAAATCATCAAAAATTAATTATTCAGAAAACTGCACCACCACTTCTGGATGATGCCTTGGACTTTGCACTGTGGTGTGTGGATAGTTTGATCACTTTGGTAAAATCAGTCATTATTTTACAAAGTAAGTCTGAGAATTTAAATTTTGGGTACTGACACTAAAAATCAATATTGTTTTGGGATAATCAGTAACTAAAAGTCAACGATATTCTGACAGAAGCCAGAGAAAAATATCAAAAAGAGCTACTTTCTCAGTGTTGGCCTCTAAGACCATCCAAGCTGGAGTTGGATTTCTAATATTTTCATGATAACAGGCACATATGCCAATTCTGATATTATCAGATACTTAATTTAATTGAAGCACAATATCCTTTGGCCAAAACAAAGAAAACAAAACAAAACAAATAGAACAAAAAACAGATAAAGCAGAGGACACACAGACAATAACCAGCTCTGTGAACAGCCAGTAAGCTACAGACATGAGCTCACTTCCAGAGGAAAGTTGGTCAGAGCAGATTTATGATGCTCTGGCTTCAAATGGGGAGGGGGTGTCTTGCTAGCAGATAATTAAGACATCGTTTAGAGAGGAGTATAATTTAACTTGAAAGTGGCAGAAGGAATAAATATAAGTGTCAGTCTTAGTTTGTAAAAAAGTTTCATTACACAGCATTTTTGTCTGTTAATGTCATGGTCCTGGGCCGGTGGCCCAGTGTTTTGTGTTCTGTTAGATCTCTGGTTATGTTTCTCTGTTTCTTTGCGTATTTCTGGTCCCTTATGTTGTCCAGTGTCTGTGTGTCAGTTCCCTGTGTCACGTCTGAGTGTTCCTTGCCTGGTCACTTCCTGTTTTATTTTGATAGTCTTGTGGTCCCTGTGCGTTGTGTTTGACTTTGCTTCCCCTGTTATTAGTCTTTTTTGCTTCACCTGCTGTGCCCTGCTGTTTCCTCTTGCCCTGATTGCCTCACGTGTATTTAAGCCCTCAGTTTTCTTCCGTTCTTTGTCGTGTCGTTGTCTATGCTCCCCTTGCTGTGTGTCACCGGTTAGCTCTGGTATTGTTCCACTCTACTTATGGTTGTTTTAGTTTCAATAAACCACTTAAACCACTCCTGCATTTTGGGTCTACTGCCTTTTGCCTCACCACACACCATGACAGTTAAGATGGCCACTGTGACCATAAGTTGAGTCACTAACTGCATGGTGTCAGAAGATGAGGCGAGCAACAGCCCCCTGGAATAAACGAATGATCTTGGCTGTCTGCTTTATGGAGACTAGAAAATAAAATGGTGGCAAAAGGCACCAAGAGAACAGCGTGTGCTTCCATTTACCGCGTTTTGTGTAAAACGAGCATCAATTCCTGAGTTTGAAATATGAAGCCATTGCAGAAGTAATGCAGTTACTTCGATGGTGATTTTTCAGTTGTCTTACTTATTGCCTGTTTTTAAAGGTGCTATATAAATAAAGCTCCGGCTCCATTATTTCTTAATATTATCCTTAAAATCCTGCTCTGTTCACTCATGAGGCCAAGCCTGTCCCTTGAATGTAGGGCTACCTTGAGCATGTGGTGGTTCACTTGATGGATAACGTCGTCCACAGTATATGAGTAACGCTGGGGAGGATGATCTTCTGGAGTTTTTGTTTTGTATGTTATTTTATTGCCAGGGAGTTTGTTGGTGTAGCTTTCTGTCCCTTTCTTGACCAAACCAAGGGCACCTACCACCGCTAGCTTGTTGCATTCTCAATTTCTATTTCTACATCTTTACATTTGGAGAGTTTTTCTCCAATTTGGTTTTCTTACAGTGCACACAGGCATGTTGCTATCTGGAGATTGTCTTCTTTGTTTTCAAGATATGTGCCCATTCTTTCATCTTTATCAAAAGTTTTATTTTTACTTTGTTATCAGTAACTGAATTCCTCGTCCATCAGTGTTATAGCTTCTCAGAGGCCTTTGGCAGAGACATCAAAGGTCAAGTTATTTAAGGTCAAGCATTAAGTTGCTGCACAGCCGTGAATGCGCTCAGCAGAGATGTAACAGAATGCCAGAAAATACATCAAACATCCAACGAAAATGTTTTCTCTTCACTCCATTAAAGTTTTCACTTTAAAAAATGAAAGAGTACAACGTTTACTCTGAAAAGAATAAGGTGAATTTATAGTCATACAATTGTGTTTTTCTTCCTTAATGTATTTTTAACTGTGTTTGCAGTAAATAAGTACTCCAGCGATGAGGTGGCCGACCCTGATCAAGCGTTACCAGTGCATGTAAAAAATATGAGCATGTTGAATTGAGTGGTTTTATCATCAGCTATGCAGAATATTATCTTATTATTAATATTTTCTTTTAGTTGTCCCAGATGATGAATCCTCTGCAAAGCAAAGCTGTTTTTATAAATTATATTACTTTATTAAAGTAAAACAAATGCTGCACACTCTCTCATAACTATTTTTATTCTTTTGATGATACATTACATACTTTTTTGGCAACTCATGCCTAACATTATAAGGGCTACATAAGTTTTAGCCCAGACTACTGAAGGCATATCGTCCCTTTAGAATTATAAGGTTCTATCTGACATGTTGACAAAATTGACTTATTGTCATATTCTTATTCTCTGACCGCTTATCAACAATATGTAAGAGATTTTTTTCAATTATATACAACTTTGGCCATTTTATTCACAAAACAAAAAGGTTCTATCTGCAAAATCAATCAATATCTGCTTTCATGTTTGGCTTGTATCTCACATTTATTAATATTCAGTTTTTGGCCTGATGCTTTGGAGCATCAATCAATCAAGACTAAGACTAAAGGGACCTGGTTCTCACTTTCCAAAAACAGGGTGGTGTCATCTGTCAGCTGACTTATTATGATTCATTTACTCATCACATTTAACCCTTCAATGTGACTATTTTTTAATCATAATGGATAACAACCCTGCAACCATGATGATCAAAAAGTGGTGAGGACCTGCATCCTTGCTTTTCCTCTATTAACTTCAAATAATGAGCAAGTGCCATGTCCTAGAAAAACAGAGCTATTGATTCCATTTTTAACCTTCATGTAAGAACAATAACTTTCTCTCCAAATCCAACTTACATTTAATCAAATCAAAAGCTTTGTAAAAATCTAAAAATAAAATGTCCTTTCTCTTGAATTATTTCACTGTAATCAAGGAGATCCAGTACCAGCCTAAAGTTATTATGAATTAATTTCACTTTCAGAAAACCCAGCTGTGTTTCACTGATTATGTTTGAGATGTCTTTTTTCAGTCTTGCAGCTATAGCCCCTGACAGGATTTTATCATCAATGTTCAGCAACGTGATTGGTCTTAAATTGTCTAAAATCCTTTTATCTTCACCAGACTTTGGAATCAGGGTAATTAAGCCTTGATTCAAACTTGGCATCAATTCTTCCTTCTCTTTAGATTCTTTTAATGTGCCAGATAACAAGGCTCTTAAATCCTTCTAGCAGAACTGATAAAAATTAGCAGCGACGCTGTCTGTCCCTAAAGACTTGTTCAAGGCTATCTTCATCACCCCTGTATCCAGTGAATCCATTTTAAACTCAGTCACATAATTCTTTAAAGGGGTCCTCAGTGCATGGGGTGACGCGGCATATTTTGTCAAAGAAAACATCAGCATCATCTGCAGAATAATAAAATTATAAAAAGAGTACAATTTGGAATAGAAATCAAAGACTTCTTTTCAATAGTCCTTAAATCTTCACATTCAGCACCATTTATCAGCAGGCGTGTGATTAAATTTCTCTGCTGTCTATATTCATCCATAGTACATCTTACCAGCCTCAATCCATTTGGCTCTCGACCTTCTAAAGCCCTTGGGCTTTCTCAGGATAAAGGTCATCTAATTTCTGCGGACTCTGTAACTCCATCTGTTTATTTTTCTCCTGCATGTTAAGTTTTTCTTTGCTCCAACACAGTCATTTCCCAGAGTAGATTACTTTCATATTCTCATTTATTCCTCTTTAGTTCTTTACAGAATTTTATAGTAAATTCTCTGATCTTAATTGAATAAATTGTGTATATTACCAACAAATGATTAATTGATTTAAATATCTCCTATTATCTGTCTAAACTTTTCACAGCATTCATCCATACTGTGAAAAGTTAAATTTAATGCCAGCCTATTAAATTTCAATTAAATATCTCCAGCTTCTGGACACCTTCCTTGCTGATCAGATAAGGGTGCTTTGGAGATTTTAGATTGGGAGCTATTTCTCAGAATATCATCACTCAGCAATAATCAGTCCTCCATTAGGTTTAAGCCATTAGTAATTCTTGATTAGTTGTCTTCCACTCTAAGAGGCGTCAAAGGTTGCCGGCTTTTCATTGCGCAGTAAAGCTGGTCTCATTCGGAGTCACTGACTACAGTTTTCTAACCCATCAATTTGGTATCACCGCGTCATCAGCCAGCGACGCTGTCCAGGTTGAACATCACTGGTTGCTGATCGCACGTTTGGACACCAATTTAAGATATATGGACAAGTAATTTATTGTTTGAACTTAAAACTGACTTAGTTTCATTATGTTTTCTTGATCATGAAGTAGTTTATTAATGCCCAGAATGCTCCGTTGTCGAAGCTGGGTTCCGTTGCGTGGTGGCCGAGAGATCGGCGAGATTAATTTGTCTGTAACGTAATTATCTTTTTGGGCTACTGATGTGGTTTAAATAACAAAATGTACCCATTTCCATGCACTTAGTGGTGTGCGACACTGCAAGATTTGGTATCGATCCAATACCAAGTAAATACATAGCCAGTATCACCGATACTGATACAGATACGATATTTTTTTTAAATTGTGAAGAATTTTCATGAAGTTTATATGTTTTGGAATTTTTTTTTCCTTTGGATCATTAATTTGTTAAAACCCAGGATAGAACTGGGCAAAGTTTTCAGGTAAATAGAAAATACTTTATTAAAATAAAAGCTTTTGTTCTGAAACAATAGAACAGTAACAAAACAATTTTCCCCCTACATTGTGATGTCTGGATTTTTTTCTTAAATAAAGTGTACAAAATGATCACTCAAGAACAAATTAAAACTTTTTTTTCCAGGTAGAGTGTTCAGAAAGTATATTACAAAAATGTAATAAAAAAAATCCCTTCATTCACAAATTTTCTGGATTTTTTTCTTAAATAAACAAGCTGTACAAAATTATCACTCCACAACGTTATAAAACATATAAAGCAAATTTGTTTTTTTTCCCCCCAAGTAAATTATGTTACGTGTCACGTGACGATATAACATCAAAAATTTGGGGAGGGGAGGAGCAAAGTGTGCCTGCTCTGTGCTGTGACTTAAACAGACAGTCAGCTCGCATCTTTGATGAAACCGCAGCACTGCATACAGCAGAGAGACTGAAGCTAAAGCATCGATCTCATTACACTGGTATTGATCAAGATCAATACCAACGTTGGTATCGATACTATCGATGTTGGGATCGATCTGCCCACCCCTAGTTTATATTCTGTGTGGAAGATGGTGTGAGGCAAACTTCAACTGAATGATGAAGTAAATACTGGTGCATTTCTCATTTCCGTGTGCGCATGCAATAGAAAGTGATCCTCAGCCTCCCGCTCCTGAAAAATTCAGATTTCCTGCATGTGGACAGAACAACAACAACAAAAGCCCAAACTCTGATTACAAACAGAGGTTTGCACCACTTTGATTTGCTGTCTGTTGCTCAGAGCACACAAAAACGCACACGCACTGAAGCTGGGACTCCCTCTTGTGTTTGCTGATGTACAGGAGGAGACTCCACTGATGCTGTCAACAAGTCCAAGCTGATTAGTTGTTGAAGACTAATAATAGATTGTGCTGTCAAACCAATTACCAGCTATCCTCAACACCCTCTATCCTGTCACCAGCTGTTAATGTGGAATTTGCAACAGAACAGGACAGAAAGCCTTTACTGCCGCTGCATTCAGGATATGAGACTGGGACTACCACATACTGAAATTACAATATTAAAACATTTATATTAAGCACATCATAAAAGGATTTGTGGACAATATGAAAGAGGTAGCTGTGCCATAAAGATGACAGATTTTCCAGTAAAATATAAATAATTATAATAATAAATAATAATATAAATTTGCTAGCAGGAAAAACAGTTTACTTAAGAATAGACAAGATTAATTGAAAGAGAACGGCGGATGGAGTGAGCTAAGCTCTTAGCCAGACACTGAGGTTTAGGGAGGGCCTCGATGAGGACTGGCGACAGCTTCCAAGCTGGCTTGATCCCCAAAGAAATCCCCTCCAGAAAGCAGTGATTACTGAGCATTGTGA
Source organism: Pterophyllum scalare (assembly GCA_024447675.2). Taxonomy (NCBI): domain Eukaryota; kingdom Metazoa; phylum Chordata; class Actinopteri; order Cichliformes; family Cichlidae; genus Pterophyllum; species Pterophyllum scalare. The sequence continues at coordinate 133,607 of JAMQGT020013974.1, forward strand.
AGATCTTGGACCTAGCTTCTAAAACTAGACTATTTCTTAAATTGTTTGATTTACTTTGTGTGAGGGAGAAGGTGAAACTTGCTGTGCCTTTCTGACAATGCTTGTAATGTTGGTGCACCAGGACAGATTATCCATCAATCTGTGGCCTCTTTCAGTGGAGTCTCCATTTATGAAGATGGGGAGGGGGGGTCTGTTCTCCACTTTCTGAAGTCTATGATGACTTCCTTGTTTTTGCTTGTTTTGGTGTTTGGTGTCAGGTTGTTTACTAAGGACCATGATGTCAGCCTCTGGACCTCTTCTCTGTAAGCAGACTCATATGTTCAGGCCGACCACAGTGGTGCTATTAATGAGGCAGTTGGTGCTATGGACTGGTGTAAAGTCATGTGTAAAGGTCAACTTTATTGAACTGGCACACTCATTTTTAATAGAGCATATTTTCTTACATGGATTGGGGTGAATAATTATGGTTTGGCAGAAGATTAATCTCTCTTTTTTTTTAAAGAGCAAAGATGACAAAAAAAAGTCATGTTCTGAAATGTGGATATTGCACAACTAACACCCCAGAAAATGATGCAGAAGATGATAAATGATATTTTCTTTCCACTGATGAGAGCCAAGATATGCAGCTGAAATACAAACACACACACACACACCTGATGGACGGCTAGAAATGAATAGAAATATCAGCATGCTGCATCACCTAAAATAAAATAAAAAAAAAGTGTTATATCTCTCACCTTGTGTACAGAGCTGGTAACTAGTGCCAGGTAGGAAGAAACATTAGGGGGTTCACTTCTGCTTTCCAATTAGTGACCCAAGGCACGAATGAGGGAGAAAAATGGGTGAAAGGTAGGGAAAAATCAAGAAAAGGAGAGGAGAGAAGCAAGGTGATGACAGCGTGCGACAAAAGACGGCCACAGGTGTGTGGCTAAAAAGGGTGAGTTCACAGCGTCTGGAAGTGCGAAAATATTCCCGCCCACATCACCAATTAGAATCTGAAGGAGAGATGTTCTGTATTCCTGTACTGAATGGTCAGCCTCCCTCCTTCCTTCGTCCAAGCTGTAGAAGTATGTCATACAGAAACACCTTCTGAGGAGTCGGTCAGACTAAAGGCCTTAAATCTTGGTTGAACAAAGAAAGCCCCCAATTACTCTTTTCTGATAACTTACTGTTCAGTGGCACAGTACATTAAATTATAGATCCTTAGATGGTGACAAGTTATGCCACACAAAAAAAAGTATACGCATCATTAGACTGATTCTTTGGGCAGTTGTATTGGAATGCTCATTTAAAATAAGCAGTAATTTCTTTGGTGCAATATCATGTTGTGTTGTTGTGCACTGTCTAATTATTTGCTTCAAAAACACAGTTGGCATGTGGCTCAAGCTGCAAGTGTGTGATTGTGTTTAATCCCTTTAGCCCAATGCTTAAAAAAAAAAGACAAAAAGAAGCAAAAACATCTCCTGAGGAGAACAGAGCAGAATATATGTGATATGAAAAACTTAATCATTCATCATTGGGAGTCGTATTTGTGAATTTACCCTCAAAACACACTCACGCACTGATTAGCTACGCCTTGCTTGCAGGGGTTAAAGTGGCCTGAAATGATCCGGAACGGCATTGTGCCACCTTCAGTTAATGAGCAATTAAATCTGATGGGCAGGTTAATGCGGATTACATAGATGGAATAATGTTTTTTTAGGTGCCCGGAAATTTCAAATGCAACATTTCAAAACCTGTTTCTGTGCATTTTGTCACAAAATGTGTGTGTGAGCTAAATGTACAGCTGCTGCGTTTCCCAGGGAGAGGAAAAAAAAAGTTAGTGCGCACTGATGGGTGGAGGACGATTTAAGAAAGACGGGACGTGAGAGGAACATGAGGTGTTGCTGTGACTAATTTTGTGTCATTTAATGGTTACATGGAAACGCTGTAGTTTGGTGCAGTTTAGTGCACCTGAACTGATTAAACTAAACTGGTTAATTTCTATGATTGTGGTGAACTTTATAGTAATGCACTATGTTCGTCTGGTGCAGAGCAGGCTGTGGTGTTCATTGTCAGTGTTAGGTTACATCAAGGGTAACATATCAATTTACACTTCTCACAAAAAAAATTAAAGGAACTCTTCGAAAATACATCAGATCTCAATGGGAAAAAAAATCACGCTGCATATCTACACTGATATGGACTAAGTAATGTGTTAGGAATGAAAATATGCCACAGGATGTGAAATGAAAAAGACACCCCAAAAATCGAAATGAAAACACGATGCAGCAGGCTAGTCCATTTTGCTGAAATTTCATTGCAGCAACTCAAACTGGTACTCAGTAGTTTGTATGGCCCCACGTGACGATGTTGGGACATGCTCCTAAGGAGACGATGGATGGTCTCCTGGGGAACCTCCTCCCAGATCTTGACCAGGGCATCACTGAGCTCCTGGAAAGTCTGAGGTGCAACCTGGCAGTGTTGGATGGACTGAAACATAATGTCCCAGAGGTGTTCTACTGGATTTAGGTCAGGTGAGCGTGGGATCAGTCGATGGTATCAATTCCTTCATCCTCCAGGAAATGTTTGCATACTCTCATTACATGAGGCCAGGCATTGTCGTGCACCAGGATGAACCCAGGACCCACTGTACCAGCATAGGATCTGACAATGGGTGCAAGGATTTCATCCCGATACCTGATGGCAGTCAGGGTGTCGTTGCCTAGCATCTAGAGGCCTGTGTGCCCCTCCATGGATATGCCTCCCAGATTATCACTTACCCACCACCAAACCTGTCATGCTGAACAATGTTACAGGCAGCATAACGTTCTCCAGACACTTTTCCAGATGCTTTCACATCTGCCACACCTGCTCAGGGTGAACCTGCTCTCATCTGTGAAAAGCACCAAGTGCCAGTGGTGAACCTGCCAATTTTGATTTTCTATGACAAATGCCAACTGGGCTCCACGGTGTCGGGCTGTGAGCACAGGGCCCACTAGAGGAAGTCGGGTCCTCGGGCCACCCTCATGAAGTCTGTTTCTGATTGTTTTTTTCAGAGACATTCACATTCACCTGCGGCCTGCTGAAGGTGATTTGTAGCTCTGGCAGTGCTCATCCTGTTCGTCCTTGCACAAAGGAACCGGATTGATTTAATGCTATACTCTAATTAAAAAGTGCTCCTTTAAATTGTTTTAGGTGTGTATATTTATGGTGACGATGCTAATTAGATTCACTCAACAAATTCTACCCTTTATACTAGCTTTATATTGTGTAGTGGCTAGAAATCAGACATGCTGTGGCTCATTAAACATCTGCTTATATCTTGTTACTGTACATTCACTTCCTCCTTGTACAGTCTTTGACATACAAAATCACACACACAGTGTGTTGTTACCTTGGTAAATTACATTTATTCATACAGAACCGAGCCATTCACCTTTTCTTTGAAAATGTGCTCAGATTAAGTCCGTAGGAGCTGCATAATAAAATAAACAACCTTGTGCCCCATAGGTGAGTGACCTGCTGAAATACAGCAAGGCTCCTTAATTTCTGTCATTGATGGCCATGGTTACATTTTCATAATGCATGCAGGCACAATACAGGAGCAGAAAAGAAAAGAAGGCACCTTACAGTACATAAAGTTGATGCCATAGAATATTATAGAAAGTGAAGGAGTCCTACTGTGTGTTTGCATCATCACTGCGTCCTACAACCAGATAAAGAAGTCAGAGCAAGGCAGAGTCAGCGTTTTCCAGAGGCAGATTACACAGGCCCTATAGCGTCAGGATTACACTCATGCAGGAGCCACAATGTTAATACCAAGGGGATTTAAAGGAAAAGATTGCCCTGCACGCTATTCAGTGTTCGTATTCATTTCTTGTCCCCAGTTTTCCAAGCTTTCTAGCATCTTGAATTTGCTTCTGTCCTTGGTTTAAGGTCATTAGGAAGGTGTCCTCTTCAAGGGGGTGGATTTTTTTTTAACACCCTGTTTTAGGCATTGAAGGTCTCTGTTGGTGAAAACCTGCATTTTCAAGGTCAGGAATTAACTTACTGTAAGCTGTTTATACATGAATAAATTGTAACATCAGTAGCAGCTAATTTTGATTGTACCGTTTGTTTGCAGTGGAGGCACCGGATCATTTCCCTTTATAGATCAGTCATTAAGGTTCTCCGTGCTCCCCGGGGAAACAGAAATTGTTCTAACAAGGACGAGGAAGAGAAACAGAAAGAGAACTGCAGTGTGGGGCTGTCTTATCATTGTGACGCAGGGTCGCTCAGAGACTAAAAACCATGAACTAATTTCATACCAAATTTACATGAAAATTGCTATAATTAGTTGGGGATATTAGGTATGTTGGAAACAATTATTCGATCCACATGCAGACATTATTATGGAAATGTATTTTTGCTTCTGCTCCCTGTGTGAGGCTGTGAGTTGGCACTTTAAAAAAAACAACTAGTTTTTCAAGGCCAGATGTGTCTGTGTGCGCGCCCCCACTCGAAAGTTTCCCCTTTTGTTTCCTCTGATTTGTTGCATCCTGTGTTGTGCGGTGCTCGGGGGCCACGGCTCTTAGGGACGAGTGGCACGGAGCGGTCGCGTGGCGACAACCGGCGACAGGTTGCCACGACAACAACTGGTGTGATAGATGTCCCAGCCTTCTATTGTCGTCTTGGCAATGCTGTGGAGTTTGTCTTACTATCCTTCACCGTGAGTGCTCGTTCATCATCGGGCACATCCCTTGCTAACGGTGAATCTGATTAATATTTAATCACTTTTTAAAACATTGCCAAACGTGCGTGTGCGCTGCCCCCCCCCCCCCCCGATCCTGTCTCTCTTAGTTGTGAACAAAGTAACATTTGCTCCACTTCCCACTGCGTGCCACCTCTGACACATTTAAAGTAATGAAACACTCTGGAAATTAAATCTGAAGGGCCGTCGAAGTGGGGGCAGCCACCAGCCCAGCGTGATAGTCCATTCTAATAAAATTTGTCTGAATATGTAAGCGTGTGTGTCTCATTTCTGCCAGTCTGCCTCTTTCTGTGTACATCCTCCAAAGTTTTCACGTTTGGCCGTGAAGTTTTGCCATCTGGAGCATCGACGCCTCAGGTTTGTGTGCGCGTGCAGATCAGAAGTGGAGAGCAGCTGCTTGAAGCAGATGGCTCCTGCACTTCTCTCCTGAAGCCCATCGCATCTAACCCTTTGAGAAAATAGACCTTGACATTGGAGACAATAAGATCAGTGGTCTTCTGTGCAGCATTTTTGGATTTACTATCACTTGTCAGTAAACAGCCTTGAGGCCTGTATTTAATTACTCCTAATAATATGAACCCTTTTCATCTTTATTTTATTTATCAGTTACACTATTTAGACCTCACTTTATGGTGGTGTGATGTTAGTAAAAATAGTCCCATTTAACCTCCTGAGTAACAGCATTTTTTTTTTTTGCTTGGTGTAGATTGCAAAAGCTGTCATTTTCTGTCATAAATGTGCCCCTAACTGCCTTTTTGTAGTAAATTAAATATAAAGTAGTTTAGCATTTAATGAAATCATCCAGTAAATTTGTTTTTTCAGCTTTAAATCTGAAGAATAAAATGTGCGAAAATACAGAGACCCACAGGGGTGTCGATACTTGATGTAATATTTAATACAAATATAGTCTGTTTGACTTATCATTGATGAAACAGACTCATAAAGCATGTAAGTTTTTTTAATGAGTAATGTAGCTGTTTTTCTGTATGTGGACGGACTCCCAGCACTTCTACCACTGCTTGGAATTAATTTTGGTCTTTTCATTTCATTTAAGTTTCAGCCTGCTCTTCCCATCTTTTAATGTCGCCATGTAATCTAGCTTTGTGTCATATGCGTTGGTCCCTTTCTATCAAAATCCTCACTATGAAAGTTTACTTCAGCAGCATCACTTTTTTTCAACACAGGTTCCCGCTGTTTCATTTCTTCTCAGCTGTCACTAGTCATTTAAGGGTGTGTCTGTCCAGGGTCAGACCTTTGACCTCTCAGTGTATCCCGTTAACTTTGGATCTCTTCGCTCGCTGCATCATTACACCATGGCACACATGCTCAAATCCATGTTCTTCCTCACTTTCTTTTGATTCCTACACTGCTCAAAGTTTTTCTCCTTATCAGCAAACTTCAGTTAGCGTTCCCACCCCTGCGTTAGTGACATGATTCGAGGATTGCCTCACCATCTTTCTCAAATGAAGTAAAACATCTGCCTGGTCTGGGAGCGGTTGCAGATTCTCACTTAAATTTTCCCCAAAACAACAGTCTCAAGTTCAGATCTCTGTTCACTCCATCTGCCATTCTCTTTTGTTAAACATTGTCTAATCATAATTGAGGTGCCGTCCCTGCTAGTGAACTGAGGTTTAACGGTTACACTTTTAATTATGTTATCCACACTCCTTTTTCCTGCACCCTGCCTGGGGTGGGGCCTGGCTAGTTTTTCGGGACTGGGTCGGCTGCTTCAGTGGGGTGCCTCTAGCTCTGCACTGATACCCGCTCGTCCTGCGACTGGTATATGTGTGTGCATGCTTACAGTTGGGCCTGGGCGTGTGGCTTACTGAGCCTTGGCCCCTGTGGGTCACACGGGAGTTACCCCTCCCTACCGCTTCCCACTGATCATTGCCATCTCCCCTGGGATGTGGGTGCCTCTGGATCCCAGGGTGTGTGGCTGGATGTCTTGGTGTGGCTGTTGGCCTGCTATTTTGGGGGTTGTGGCCTGGGGGTGGCTCGGGCCTCTCCGGTGGGAATGGTATCTCTGCTGGGGACTGGGCGGCTCTCAAGCGCCTGGGGCCTTGGGGCCATGTTCTCGGCTCGTGCTGGGGGGGGGGGGCTGCAGGGGGGTGGGCTGCTCATTGCCTCTGGCTCTCTGGGGCTCTTGCCTTTTGACCGTGGAAGGTGCTTGCGGATGTCATCGAGATGTGTGGCCCGCAGGTCTCCTGACCTCTGGGTGGGCTGTGGATGGGTCTTTCCCTGTTTACCTCTGGATCCTGGGGGCGTGGATGTGGCTTCTCACCCTCATTACTGAGTATGTTTCATGACAGAGAAACACAGACATACATTAAAACATAACACAGCAAGAATGTGTGTGTGTGTGTGTGTGTGTGTATGTATGTATATGTGTATATATGTATATACCTAGGTCTGTCCCCTTATTTGTTCTGTTTTCTTCCCTTCTTTTGTTTTTTCTTTCTTCCCCCTCTCTCTCTTCTACTTCTCACGCTTTCCTTCCTTCCTCTCAGACCGTGGCAGTCATATTTTGTGGACAGTAAAAAACATTAATGAATAAAAGAAATGACAAATATTAACAAGAGTAGCATATAGAGAACTTATAGAGCTCTGCTTATAAAAGCAAATATTTTTGGTACAATAATGCATTTGGATTATTCATAATTTTAAGTCTTGCACCTCTCTAATTGGTCTCATCCCCATCAAACTGTTCAAATATGGAGTTCATTGTTTTATGAATCATTTAGTAACTATTTTCAACAGGTCTTCAGAGCCTGGCATTTCTCTCAAATCTGCTGTTATGACACCACTTCTCAAGAAAAATTACTTTATGTTAAGTGCCATTAGAGTTCAGAACCAACCATAGCACAGAGACAGCTCTAATAAAGTCATCAGTGACCTAAAGATCAACAGTGATTCACAGAGTTTCAGTTTTAGTTCCACCCGATCTCACTGCTGCTTTCAACACTGTTGAGCTTGACATTTTAATTCAAAGGCTTCATGATTCAGTCAGTTGGTTTATCAGCTCAAGTTCTTGATTGGTTCTCATCATATCTTAAGTGCAGAAGTTTTTATGTTTCAATTGTAGCTTTAGATCTGCATAAACAAAAAAAATAGTCATTGGTTCCTCAAGGGTCATTTCTTGGCCCATTACTCTTTAACCTTTTCATGCTCCTTCTTCGTTCCATCACAAAGAATCATAGTATTTCCTACGCGTCTTGATGGTTCGCAGTTGTAGCTATAATTTTTTTTTCTTATGATCTAACCCCCGTTGACAAATTAATATGCTGTATTGATGGCATTAAGTACTGGATGTCTAGAAATATGAGATGGAAATATTTGTTGTCGGTCCGAAAAGTCAGAGACAGAAAATGTGTTCATATTTATCATCACAGCAAGTCAGGAACCTCAGTATTACTTTGGACAGTGATTACAGTTCTGATAATCATGTGACAATCAGAACTGCTTCCTACCACTTAAAAATATATCAAAAATTAGAAAGTTCTTATCTCAAACTGACTGAGAAATTGGTCCATGCATTCACATCTAGCAGGCTAGATTATTGTAACACTCTATTTGCAGGTTAATCCAAATTATCAGTATGATGACCTCAGCTGATTCAGAATGCAACAGCAAGAATCCTTACATGCACATTTGAACATATTACACCAGTATTGATATTGCTTCACTGGCTCCCAGTTCAACACAGTATTACTTTAAAATTCCTCTATTAGTTTATAAAGCTCTCAGTACACCCATGACTTGCTCAGTGTCTACAACCCAGTCAGACCTCTCAGGGCATCAGGGGCAAATCTTTTAACTATTCCCAGACTGAGATCTAAGTGCGCTGAGAGTGCTTTCAGTTACTGTGGTCCTGTTATTTCAAACAAGCTGCCTGCTGACCCGAGGTCAGTTACAACCGTGTCTATTTTCAAGAACAGATTCAAAATCACAGACCTACACTTAAAAAATCTGCATGTGTTTATTTGTATTTTATTTCTTTATAAGGTTTTGTCTTCTTGTTTTATTATAGACCTAGATATGTTTTATGTTTTTATCTTTTATGGTAAGAGTATTAATTTTACATGCTATGAAATATCCTTTATGTCATTGTCCTGGGTGGCACCCAATGCTTTTTTAGTTTATGGATATTTGTAATTAATTTTTGTGTTCACTGCCTTGTGTTATGGTTTCTATTACTCTCCTTATGTATTCTTAGTCAGGTTTTCTAGTTGTTTTAGGGTTTAGTTTTCCCTGTGTTTCCCCCTCAGTGTTCCTCCCTATTGTCTGGAGTCTTTTATATCCGTCTTCCCTTATGGTGTTAAGTCTGCGTGCCTGTCTCCGCACGCACTCAGTTGTTTCCTGTTTTACCTGAGTCTTTGTTTCTTGTGCTGTGTTTGGTTTTACTTCCTTGTCTTGTTTTGCGATTACGTTCAGCTGTGCTCCCCACCTGTTGCCTGTTCCCTGATTATCCCTCTGTGTATTTATTGTCTCGGGCTTCGCCTTGCCTCTTGTTTGAGTCTTGTTGTCTTTGCGGCTGTATTTGTTCTGTGTTCTCTGCATCTCCATTGCTCCCTAGTTTATCTTCCCCAGTGTAGGCTTCCTTTAGTTTTATTTCCTGCCTTGGTTTATTTTGTTTACACATGTTTTAGCCATATTAAAGGATCGCCTTTTGTTAATTCCCGTCTGCCTGCTTCTGAGTCCTGCATTTGGGTCCTCACCTTCCACACACACCACACGATCAGCTTTCACGCAGCGTGACGCTATATAAGTAAAATTGACAATGAAATTCTTTGGCAATGGTTTAAAAACCCCCGACTTAAGAATTAGTGCCATGTACTAATAAACCCAGCAGCGGACAGAACAGGCTCTATGTATGCATCAGCTCAAAAAGCACCTTTATCAGAGACATTTCCAAACCTAAGAGTACAGTAAGGGGAAACCTCATTTACATTGATTGTGTTTGTGAATGAATAAAACAACAAAATTTGTGGGAGAAGTCTCTTTCTTTGCTTTGCACTTTCCTCTTGCTTCAGTTCTCCATGTTTCTGGTCCCAGATGGGCTGACAAGTGTCAGAGAGTTCAGGACACATCAGCGTGCCAGTGTTTCTCAGAACTAGGTTTCCTGGCAGGGGTGGGTAGGACAGACATCTGGAAAAAGTTTCAATCATTAGTGTCCAAAGCAACAGAATTACAGCATGTAAAATCTGTTTTTCAGCAGATATCTGTAAGGGCTGATGTTCCCAGAATTTCATCAGGGATACAGCTGAAGAAATTCGAACCTGAGAATCAACGAATCATACACATTTCAAGCTGAGAATAGTATTAAACTCATTTCAAGAGTGCATGACAAATTATTCTGATGTATTCATGCGGATTTCCTAATTATTCCCCAGTGGCCTAGTTAAATAGTGTTCACAAAATACCGTGATTTAGTTTTTTGTTTTTTTTTATTGGTCACATTAAAGCATTAAATCTATTCTACTGACTCTTCTGATAAATGAGAAGAAAAAAAAAATAAAAACAGATATTTATAATTTTGGATCTCTCTCTTACTCTGTTTATGCCAGATTTTCAGCAGGGCCTCCACTCATTTTCCGTATTGCTGTGTTTCAGGTTGCCCTTCAACCCTCAGTACCATTCTTAATGGTTCCGTATGATATTTTAATATTTATGTAGGTGCTAGTTTGTTTGGTCTGATGTGTTGGTGCCCTACATAACATTCGAGATCTGAATGTCACACAAGGCTGCTGATAAACGCTGCCAACATCCTGAAAGGCGGACGCTTCCCGCAATAGAAATGGCATTGTCCAGGAAACAAGTTAGACCTTGTGTTTGTCAGATGTAGCACTTAGCATTTGGGAAAGAAAGTTCAGTTTTTCTTTTATTGAATGACAGTTTCAATGAAGACGTTCTTCTTGGAAACACTCTGTCATTGTCATTTATATTTAGAAGTGCCACAGAACTAGTTCTTCCATCTCTGCAGCAGAAAGACTGACTGTGGATGAAAAACATCTTGTTAGGGAGATTTTTTTTAACTTGAAGTGAAACTTTGAACTATAAGGAGGTGGTTATTTAATCTGAAGTATCAGTTTTTAATTAAAGAAGGTGTTTAAAATATCTACCGCTGGCTCTCTGAGATCAATTAACAGCTGGTAGAAGAGTTTGGCTGTTTGAGCTCTCGGTCCCTCCCGTCCAGATGCTGACGAGTCCTCGAACAAGACATTGGTCCCCAGGTTTCCACCAATGACAGGTGAGTGCCTTTGTAATATCGAAGAGATAATCAGGCAGTTTAAGTCCCAACTCCCAGCACAACCAAGGATGCAGATGTGCTATTAAAGACAGCTTCAGAAAAAGCAAGTGTGAAATCAGGGCAGGGAGCTGGGGAAGCAACCCTTCTGTGCTACTACACTGTCTATGCTCCATAAAGCAGGATTTATGAGTTTTAACTTTGAATTAGTGGGGAAAAAAATTACTTTTAATCTGGAATTATTTGGGATTCCAGCATTAGTCCAGTTCAGTTACCGAGTCAATGCTTTCCACACCTGCCGTATTTATTGGAAATTTCCTCATTTTGATAATTGTGACATTCCAGTGAAGGCCCAGCTGCCAGTAATGAATTATTAAGATGGGATATTTGATCATTTTCAGGGCATCTGCTCTGCAAGTGTTAGCACTTGCAGAGCAGAATTGCCCTTTGGGTTTTTTTTTTTAATAATTCAATCTCAGCGGGAGCTTTCTTTGTAACACTGGAGATGCTAAATGCATCAGGAAAACTATTGTGTGCACATTTTAACTGTTAAAACAAACACAAAATATACAATACGGGCAAAAATTACATCCAAATGCTCTAAATTTACGTCAAAGGTTCTTTGGGTAATTCGGAAAAAAGGTACAACACCTATGCACTGTTAAGTTAAGCCAGCTAAATCTGATGAGCTACCTCTTCACCACAGTCAGATTTATTAGACCTCTGCCTTACCACCATATGCTTTAAATGCAATGAGGGTTTCTGAAGGCAAAAGCATGGATGTGGTCAGGTGACCCTGAACCATCCCTTAGTTACGCTGCAGTAGGCCTAGGCTGCTGTGGGGTTCCCATGATGCACTGAGTGTTTCCTCACTCACCTCTTTTGAAGCTCTGTGCTTATTCACCACTCTGCATTTAATCATTAATTAAAAGGAAAAGGAAGTTTTTCCTTCCGACTATCGCCAAGTGCTTGTTCATAGAGGGTTGATTTCTCTGTAATTATTGTAGGGTCTTTACCTACAATATAAAGCGCCTTGAGGTGACTGTTGTGATTTGGTGCTATATATATATAAAATGGAATTGAACTGATTGGGATTTTCCATAAAATTAAAAATAATGCAACAATGTAAATGTAAAATGCAGATGTAACAAAATTGAGAATCATGTGACTTAAAGGTCAGGGACAAAGGTTTCCGGGCAGCCAATAAATATTCATTTTTGTTCATTCCCAGAAGCCCACTTGCCCTTTTGCCTTCTTAAGCACTGAATGGTTTGCTTGCATGATGTTATTTTTGTATCAATATCACACTGTGTTACTTTAATTTTTACTCAAGTTGAACAGAACAAGATAAAGAGTAAACGCAAAAGAGCGACGAAATGCCACATTCATGCAGAGCCCAGAGAGCTCAAGGATATTTGTGAGCATGTTTTTATGGAGGTGAGGCTGAGCTGCAGCATTTTTCTTCATCGCCACGATCATCCCGCAGGATGGAGAGAAGGACAAAGGTGAGAGATGATGAATGTGAGCGAATGGCAGGACAATAAACAACCATCACATGGCAGTGCGCTCGTGTCGCATGTGTGCATGTGCCCAGGTGTAAATCAGACGGCGTGCATGTGCAGGTGCATCTGTTTGAGAGTAATTTGCTCTGATGAATATTCTCATTACTCAACATGCCCTTTGACAGTTCTTTTGGCAGCTCATTCAAAGCTCCTACAAAGAAAAGACAAACAAAATGAGTGAATGAATGTGCATGTGCTTAAAATATTACTCACAGTAAAATTATATTAACTTAGGCTAGAGGCACATGGCTACACAGAAGAACAGATCTGACCCCTGTTTTCCCTAACAATACATTTTCCTCAAATGATTTTTTTTTCCCATGTTTAGAGGCTGTGCAGCATTTAAAATTATAGCTCATTAATTATGACGCAAAATGACCACAAATGAATTACAGTTTCCTGTTTGTGAAATTAATAAATCCAAACGGATCACTATTGTTACTGTTGCCAGAGGATGTGATAATAGAGAGCACAGATGAGAATCAAATTCTGTCCCACTCATCCGATATTAGATTTTTTTTTTTTTTTTTACTGTTTTGTCTGTTGTGGATCAACAAAGGAGTAACAAAAAAAAAAGTTGCTTTTGTGGTGTGGTTAAAATACAACTTTTTTTTTCATACAGGTTTTGTGAAAACTGACCATTTATTGTAACTTAAGTGGAAAAATATATTTTAAATTCTCTTCTTAATTCTTTACTTTTCATGTGAACAGCCCCAAAGTATGCATCCCTTAGTCATTTTGTCTTATCAAGTACCCTGTTTTACTACTGTCTATGAGTTTACAGTGTAGAGATTTTTATTCATAAGACCTCAAACTGAACAGTTATGTGCAGTTTGAGAGTTCTTTATTGGGATTTTCTGGGGGGGGGTTTCTGTCCCTGGCTGGAGGTAAATAGACAGCTAGACAATAAACAATACTTTAATCAGATCCCCAATACAAATCAGCCTCTGGCCCAGAGTGAAATAAGAAAGATAATATAGATAATATAGTCTCTGTATCATGATAAGTGCATATCTGCAAAGCAGAGGGACTTCCTGTTTAGGTGTGACAACCTGCATCTTAGTCTGTTCTGTCTGTTGCCCAAGATGCATAAAGATCCTGCCACGTAGATGGTTCACTTTGAAGTTCACCTAACAGGCCTACTGTGTCGAATTGTAGCAGTAAGGTGCTGACTCTTTTAGGACTATCTCCATTAGACACCCTGGGTATTTGAAGGGCACAAGCCACTTTTTGAAGATTATCTGCCTAGCCGCCAGCCCTCCAGGAAGCCTTCCTCTTCCTCTGATGTTGATGGTTTATACATAAACATCAGTGCTCAAATGGTTTTGAGGCCTGTGCGACACATTTTCAGCCGACATCGGGATAAGGGAATCTAAAAACAGCTGAAAATTTGTCTTAACAAATGATTTAATGACAAGTCTTCCTATAAGTAGAGGGGACAGCCACGGGGCAGCGATGTGCATCATCATATGCCAACATATAGACGAGTGAGTGGGAGAGGGGCGCCCTGGCTGTGCTCTCTTATTTATTTAAGGTTCTTGGATAATATAATAGGAGCTTTTTTATGATGTATACATGAAATCGACCCAATGTAGGTCCGTTTTCTAGGCACCACGGTGTGGTTGTAGCAGATTGCAGGAAAGGACCAAAAGAGGACAAAGGTCTGCTTCCAGTAGACCTATATGCACACCCTCCTGCATAGGTCCACCTATCATCCTTCCACACACTTATAGATATAGTGAAGTCTCAAATTATTATATTTGCACCCCCCTCTTCACCCTTACACAGACCCTCAGACACATGCCCTATGATGAGTGTGGAGCCTGGGTGTGCTCTAGAGACCCCAGAGGGACAAGAAAAATGTTTGCCTTTTGAGTACTTTCAACACTACATTCCCTTTCAACACATCATACAGACAATCTTTTCAGGTATCCAGGTAGAGGTAGATGCCTCTCAGATGTACAGGGTCATCAGGGCATATAGAAAGAATTGAGATTTACTGGTCAGAGTAGGGCTTTAAGATCACATTGGGCACAGAGACATTTCAATAGCCACACTGCATGGACACTGTTTGCAGACTTTCTCTGGACACTTTAAATGTGGTTTACTAAACACACTATGTGGTTTGATATACAGTATGTCAGTATGATATATGCCATACTAGGGGATGGGGCTGCACACCCATTTGGTTAACCATTTTCAGCAACATCCAACCTGGAGGCCAACCTGAGGTTGTCGAGCAGGCAGCAACAGAGGGCTAGATACAGAAACTGGGAACTTACATTGAGTACTCAAAGTGTGAGACCGGGATTTTCAGTTTGTGTGCGATCAAAGACGTCACAGATGCAGTCTTACAGCATCCCAGATAGGGCTTGGTAGCATACACTGTTCCCCTCCTTGTCTCCTTTATTTCCTCTCCTGCTGCTGCTTATCCAAGTTACCCACAATATTGGACTTTCCTTCATAACCTCTCTATCATGTGCTAGACAGTCACAGGAACACATTCAGTAAAAGACTCCACCAGGATGCACAGCAGGAAGTCATTCCTATCTGTGGCCATCAAACTTTACA
Source organism: Pterophyllum scalare (assembly GCA_024447675.2). Classification (NCBI taxonomy): domain Eukaryota; kingdom Metazoa; phylum Chordata; class Actinopteri; order Cichliformes; family Cichlidae; genus Pterophyllum; species Pterophyllum scalare. The sequence continues at coordinate 148,716 of JAMQGT020013974.1, forward strand.
ACTCCTCGCTTTGACACCTACAATATTTTAGCTTGCCATGTCTTATAAATATTGGTTAACTTTGTATTAAGTATTTAACGACTGAACGGTCATTTCATTACTCACATTAAATGTAGCCGAAATTCTCAAGATGTATAGATTTACAGGCCATTTTTATTTATGAATGTTGCTTTGCAAAGAAAGTATGAGTAACTAGATGTCTTGTTTTTTTGCACTCGGAAAGGATAAAAACCAGAAGGTTGGGCTGCACTGATTAGTTGGTGATAGCTGAGTGTAGAGTCAGTGGTGACTGTAATTTGACTAATTAAATCAGCTCTCATGAGCCCAGGTGCTTTAAATCTGAGTTTAGATTTAGCTTTTTTTTTTTTTTTTAATGATTTAAAAATTCAGGTGATTGAGTTGACAAGTCCAAACGGCAGTAATTTTCAGCAAATCTGCTGCTCGTTAGCACTTACACATCTGCCCTTGAGCTGCACTGATCTGCCCAGCACACTTCAGCTACCAGTCAACTGAACAGAGAGGCTCTGAATAAGACTGTGGGCACATCAGGTCTGGTTGGATGGTCTGTCATTTATGCATAATTATACCAACATGGATCCAGTTTGTAAAAAAATCACACATTATTTCTTGTCAGTGAACACAAATTTGTAAATAATGTAGTCAAGAGAATGTTTTTGGGGGGGGGGGTTGTGTTTTTTTGTGGTGAAAGCAAGGAGGTGTCACCATGGCAACTAGCAAAACATTCTTAAAAAATGTTGCAACATTGTACTTTAATCCGAAAGTCATATTTTCTTAACCTAACCAAGTAGTTTTAAATGCCTAAACTAAACTTGTTCAGGGACACAAAATAATGTCAGTAAAGTCATTTTGAAGAACACACACATGCACGCACACAAAAGAAGGAAAAAAAAATCCCTGAAAACTTTTGTCCAGCAACACAAATCAAGATTAAAGGCTGAGACTGTATCCTGAACTGGGTTGTGCATTCATTTATTGTGTCACATCCACAGTGTGATTAAAAATGGTATTCATTTTATGGGGCACTCATTAAAATACATGGAAATTCTAAATCTCAACTCCAGAGTGCTGCATTGTCAGTACAGCATATTACAGGACTTTTTTTTTTCTCAAAATTTTTAGTTTTTGTCCTGCAAATCAACGGACTGGTTCTCATATAGCACTTTTCTACTAGAGCACTCAAAGGATCAACATGCCTCTTCCACCCAAGCATGTTTTTCTATGTTTAAGTACTTTCTAACATTCACAATCCAATGAACACATCGGAGAGCAACCTGGAGTTCCGTGTCTCGCCCAAGGATACTTTGGTTTTCACACTGGGGCAGCTGGGGATTGAACCACCTTCTGATTAATAGGAGACCTCTGATAAACAGTTTGATTACATTCTCACATTGCATGAGAGTTTATTCGCTAAGTGTCCGAGTCTGATGTTAGATCCACTTCAAAAAAGGTTTCACTAACGCCAGCTAACAGCAGCACTCACCAAGAAAAATATTTACAGCTGAGGTAAACAGTGGACTCACTACAGATGAATGGCAGCCACAGTTTTTATCCTACAGCAGGATCCATAGCTGGGGTTATGAACATGAACTGGGAGGAGCAAGAAAGCAGAACTGCAGTCTCCAGTCTACTGACATCTAGTGGTGAGATGTTACACACTGTAATTTTATAGTAACATCTATTTATGAACATTTTTCTTGACTGACACTGGCTCTGACACAAATGTAAAACACATATCAAAGAGCAGTCCTGTCACAGTACTTTGTGGAGCTGCTGTGGGTGTTAAAATAATGTGGCTAAGCAGTTATACTTCAAAGTTTTAAGTTCATTTAAATTCACTGAGAATGTATATACACCCAAATACAGGTTGTGCTATTCTATGGTACTGGATGGGCTAGCTTCCACAAAAAAGCCAAACATATGGCCACAAAGAACAAATATTTTTTGAGTCAACGTTGAGCACACTTTAAAGGAAAACATCAGCAGTAACAGTAGAGCTACTAAAACAAAATATATTGACATAGAAATGGTACACATATATAAAAAGAAGCAAATATATATTTTTTAAAAAAGCATATATAAGTACAAGTGGTAGATGTATTTATTTTTTTGTGTGATTAAATCAAAATTATATAAACCATAAATATTGAATTACTAGATCAATTTTAGCAGTAAGAAGCCTCAAAGTAAAAATCTCCTTTAGCTAGTTGAAGGAAAGAATATCTTTGATAAATTCATATCTGGTTACTGATGAAATCACAGCACTGAAACAGCTTTATTAAAAATTACTAATGATATTCTTGCGTGCTCGGATAAAGGTGGACCTTCCATTGTAGTCCTTCTAGACTTATCTGCTGCCTTTGATACTGCTGATTATGCCACTCTTATCAACAGATTACAAAACTGGGTTGGCATCAGCGATACTGCTCTCAAATGGTTTTCATCATATTTATCTGACAGATACTTCAGAATTCAGATTAACTGATGTGGAGTCCCCCAGGGCTCAATCCTTGTACAAGTTCTCTTTTCTTTATATATGGTAGTCCTAGGCCATCTACTTAATGGTTTTATGGAATCTCCTATCATTGTTATACAGATGATACACAGCTGTACTTTTCTATTAAGTCCAACAACCTCAACAGCCTCTCCTTCCTCAGTGAATGCTTCTTTGCCATTAATGACTGGCTGTATTCAGATATCCTTCATCTCAATTCTAGTAAAACTGTGGTTGTTGTGTTTGGCCCCTCACCCACACCCTTTGACCAACATCTGAATTTTGAATCACACATCTCAAAGCTCATCCAATCCTGTTTCATCCACCTCAAAAATACAGTACTACAAAAGTCATTCAGTCATCTGGAACTTTTAGTACACACTTTAATTTTGGCCAATTGGTACAGAAAGCAGCGGCAAGGCTGCTAACAAAAAATAGCTGACATTCACATATCACACCTATTCTTACATTCCTTCATTAGCTTCCAGTGAAATAAAGAATCCACTTTAAAATCCTGTTATTAGCATATAAAGCTCTACATGGGCAGGCCCTTGCTTATATATCAGAGCTACTGAGACCTTAACACTGCAGCCGGCCTCTCCAATCCGCTAACCAGGGTCTCCTAACTGTTCCACAATCCAATTTAAAAAAAAAAAAAAGAGGCAATCATACTTTTTAGTTGATTCTTTGATTTGTTTAAAATGACTGCTAAAAACCTTTTTTTTTTTTTTTTTTATAGGTTAGTATTCCTTTAAACTTTCCCTTTTATTTTGAGGACACAGTTTGAGGCTATTTGGAAGTGTATATGCAGACAAAACATTGTTTGTTGGTAAAGGAACTGTTTTTCTATTGATTTCCCTTTGCTACATGCTTCCTGATGATAAGAAAACAAACAAGAAATTAGCTCATTTATCATTTTTCTGTGTTTTTTGTTTGTCTTTAAACACTGTCATAACCCATGTGCTAACATTAATAGTCCAGGGACTGCCTCTGAGTAAAAGACCAGTTAATCTCATTTTAAAAATGCTGCTGATAAATATCAACATCACTGCTGTGCTTCTATTACTTCAGTGCTACAAGGCATCGGCTGAATGCCATTTCTGATAAAGCTACATAAACAAACTATCAGAAAACAAAAGGTCCCTGTTGATTTCTTCTGCCGAAAGCTGTGCCAGGTTTAGCACATTTGGGGACAAGGGGACAATATCTTGAATCTGGACCTTCAAACTGAATTTAATTTTATGGAAAAGGGAATGAACTTTCAGGGAGCCAAATCAGGCTTGCGGGGGAGTATGTGAAGACAGTTTTTGTGTGGCCAAAAAAGTCCTGTCTTTCCAATATCTGCCACAATGAGACCAATTAAATCTTTTCCCTCAAACAGTCATCTGTCAACAAACTTAAACCTTTGACCAGTTTCTCCAGAGTTGAAACATGCAAGCTGTGGCCTAAAGTATGAGATTATTGCCTTCTACACATCACAACAAGCCACAGTATAATTTCCAGGCTGTAGGCATGTTTACTTCTGTTTTAAAGTTGGGCATTTTAAAACTGGAGTCTGGAGAGATTGTCTATAAAACTTTTATTTATCACTGTTCAGTATTTACTAAAAATGCTTGACAAGAATTAAATATTTCTGCTGCTAGTGAGAAATAGGTGCCACTTTTTTAGGGGGAAGGCATCGTGAAGAAAATCGAAACAGTGTGCATCAAATATAATAAGCTGGCAATAATAAACTGACAAAGGGCATCTGGCTGTGAAGTGTCTCTTCAGAATAATGAAAATGGAGGCTACCTCTATCACCAGTATGACCGCCAGAGAAACCATGCTGATAATTATCCCATCATATTCTGAGTTACTCCATCAAATGGATCTCTCAAGTGAAAAAGAGGGTCAGAGGTGGATAACTAAATTATTTTCACCCAAAATTGAACATGGCGGTGCTTCAAAAGCCCAAAGACATGTAGACAATCACATAGGGACACGCTCAAAAGTTCACACATGAGGAATGAGATTTGACTTTGTCACATTAAAGTGACAGTGTGTAAAACTCTCCCCAATAGATGTCATTAGGTTGCAGATTGTTGTCAGCTGAGTTCTGTTTTCTTACTTCTCCCAATTCAAATGGATAATCCTAGCTTCTGTGGCTGCTAAGAGAGATCATTAAGTTTAGAGTGCACCTCATAACGGCCGCAGCTGTTTGGACCAGATCCGGATCTGCCATCGGGTGAAGGCTGTAAGTCCACTGTTTCCCTCCGCTGTCAGTGCCAGGTCAGACGTGTCCACCTTTATTTACTCTGGAAGAGGCTGAGTGAGTTGATGAGTCAGAGAAGCTTACATCTGACTGAAGACAGTGATACTGAGTTGAGTTGTTGAGTATATCCTGAACCTTTCTGTTGGTAAGCAGTGCTGTTTTTGCCACTGTTAGCCTCTGTTAGCTGGCATTAGTGAAGCTGTCTTTGAAGGAGATGCAACTTTGTCGGACTCTGATGCTCAGTGAACAAACTCTCATACAGTTTGAATGTAATCTAATTGTTCATCACAGGGATTTTTAGGACACTCATGCTGGCATACTGTTAGCTTATAACCAGCTGTCCAGAGACAGGAGGGTTGCATGTCTAATCTGTTGATAATAAGTAAAGGTGACAATGTCTGGTATAAACATGTTTATGCATGTTTTCATGTGTTAGAGCCCTGATTTCAGTTTAGAAGTCGAGGCTTGAGGTGAGAAGGAAGAGCATGACATTTTATTAAGTTGCCAGTCAAGTTTATTTTTTTTGGAGCATTACCAATTAATCTTAGCACAAACATTTTGTGAATCATTAATTAACTGAACATGGATAACATGCACTTGAAATACAAAACATTATACAACCTGCTAGTACTGAGTAGCATCATGCCTGTTTATATTTGTAACATTCATTGCCTGCAACTTCTCTGTATAATTTGATTAAAATGCAAGTGCTGTGTTCTGACACTCCATCGCAACAGAGTAACCCTTTATGATACAGTGTGATGTAAAGGGCACTGCAGTTAGTTGGAGATGTCTGGAGCTGATAATCTGTTACCATCTAATGTGTGATTATGTAACAGGTGTGTCTGCGAGTGATAAGGCCACACTGCAGAGTTTGATTTCATTCCAGGCGAAAGATTCAACACAAACTTGTACATACATGCAGAAAGAAACCTGAAACATTATTTTCATGATGCCCTGTGCACGTTTTTTCTTAATGCCTTGAGATGTTTTCTTGTAGCATTTATGCTGTTGATCTTTTTAAATATTTCAGTGCAGCTGGGTTTTCCTTGCTAATAAGCTCAAAATAACTTCAAACAAAGCGTAATTGTGATTCTCGAATGCACCCAAGGACCACTGCTGCAGGGTATTTATTCATTTTGGTGATAGCCCCTCGTCCATTTCTAGCCCAGCACAGGATGGTGCCAGCTCCAAATGGAAACACAGGCCTGTGCAGTAAGAAATTTTTAATTGGCTGAACTATTGATGCAACATAGTGCAATATAATTTCTCAACAAACCTCCTTGGATTGCTTTACACATGCAAGCACACATCCAGTATAAATGTACTGTTTAAGTTAAGAAATTCAGCATATGATGATTGCTCTAAAACCTAGTCCTGTCTATTAGTATTATAAATCACGGACACTTGGACCTTTTATTTAAATGGATTTCCTTTACTACCATCTCACTGTACCACGACATTCCAAACCGTTGTACTGGCTATGGCTCTGATTGATTTTCCATGTTGGTAACTCCATACGTAGGCACAGGCAAAACCCAAATCTGAAACCAAGCATAGACATTCAACGCTATTTATTGTTTGAATAATCAATATAAAAGGACACACCTGGGCAACAAAACACACCTGTCAGTCACATGTTCCGGTGCTTTTTCTCACAGGAAAAATGGGTGGCTTCAGAGAACAGGTGCCATCTTTTGAACGGTGAATCAGATCTAGATGTAAATACGTGGATATAAAAGGTGAAATCTTGATCTTTTAATGTAATACCCAAATGTTTTCAGTCTACACCAAAAATAAAGGGATTGGCCTCACTGTTCCAATTCCTTTGGAAGGGAGTGTATAGTGCTTTTCTACTCTACAAGAGCTTTTATACAGCATGCCTCATTCACACACACATTCATACAAGCATGTTCTACATCGGGAACCACTTGGGAGTTCAAGGAGGCCCAAGGATACTTTGGCATGTAGACTGGAGCAGCCAGTGATCAAAGCACCAACCTTCTGATTAGTAGATGATCTACTCTACTTTTGGCAAAGTCCTTTTTATAGATCCTTTAAAAATTCTCATTAAAAATTTAAAACCATTTATTTTTCAAGGGAGATCTGATCATGAGAGCAGCAGAAGCTTCAACAAATATAAAAGTACTGGGTGGCACCCAGTACTTTTTTTCAGTTTATGGACTTTTGTAATTTAGTTTTTGTGTTCACTGCTTTGTGTTATGGTTTACTCGTATATTACTCTCCTTGTGCATTCTTGGTCAGGTTCCAGTTGTTTTAGGGTTTAGTTTTCCCTGACTTTTCCCCTCAGTGTTCCTGTCTATTGTGTGGAGTCTTTAATATCTGTCTACCCCTTGTGGTGTCAACTCTGCTTTCCTGTCTCCATACTCAGTTGTTTACTGTTTTACTTTGTCAGTCTTTGTCTCTTGTGCTCTGTGTTTAGTTTTACTTCCTTGTCTCGTTTGGTGATTACGTTCAGCTGTGCTCCCCACCTGTTGCCTGTTCCCTAATTATCCCTGTGTGTATTTACTGCCTCGGTCTTCCTTGACTCTTGTTAGAGTATTGTTGTTGTAGTGGCAGTGGCTTGTTCCTGTGTTTCTCATGACTGTAGTGTTTAGTGATGGGAAGTTCGGCTCTTTTCAGAGAGCCGGCTCTTTTGGCTCGGCTCCCAAAGAAGAGCCGGCTCTTTTGGCTCCCAAATGGCTCCTCAGATTGTAGTTAAACAATGTGTAAAATGAATTACTTTTCCTCACCATTCCTGCATGTAGCCTCTATGTAAAGCACAGCTTCCTCTTGCTCTTTCTGGTCTCTGAGCAAAGTTTGAAGGAGCTGCTCCCTCTGTGTTTGATCTATGTGGATTCACTGTGTGGTGTGTCTCTGCCCTCCCGCCCTGTTGTTCCGTGTACTCATGTACATCTTAACGAATTGCATGCGGCTTCCACAAGAAAAAAAAGAGAAACGGCTCACTATCAGGAGCCAGCTCCTGTCGTTTACTTCACAGAGCCGGCTCTTAGAGCCGGATCGTTCGCGACCGACACATCACTAGTAGTGTTCCCCAGTTTAGGTTTTCTTTAGTTTTGTAACCTCCCGCCACAATCTTTTTGTTACACTTCATCTGCCTGTATCTGAGTCCTACATTTGGGTCCTCACTTTCCACACACGTCACACGGTCAGCTTTAGAACACAGAGTATGTACAATAAAGCAGAGTCATAAGGATACTTGCAAAAATTAATTTATAATATATGTAACCCCTTTGTAAATTATCTTGTTAAATACACCCTATTTTATAAAATAACCAAGGACGTTAGACATCCATCCATCCATCCATCCATTCTCTTCCAGGCCAGCCGAGAGAGATAATCTCCCCAGCGTGTCCTGTGTCTACCATGGGCCTCCTCCCGGTGGGACATGCCCGGAACACCTCACCCAAGAGGCGGCCAGGAGGCATCCTAATCAGATGCCCGAGCCACCTCAACTGGCTCCTCTCGATGTGGAGGAGCAGCGGTTCTACTCTGAGCTCCTCCTGGATGGCTGCACTCCTCACCTTATCTCTAAGGGAGAGGCCAGCCACCCTTCGAAGGAAACTTATTTCTGCCAACGTTAGACATAAAAAAAAAACAAAAAACAAAACAAAAACACATCAGGAATCACTTTTTGGCACAACACCAGAGTACTACTATATCAGCTAAGACTCAAGCCGCATTCATAAAGTCTATGGGTACAATGCACAGGACGCATATCTCCTAATTAGTGCTAAGTTAACAGTCTGCAAAACTGAATGAGCACTACCATCCCAGTATCACAACAGACCACATTGTGTTTCAGCTTGTTCCATTAAAATACTTCAAATGGTGCCAACAATACAAATTTAATGGAGAGGTTCAGTAATTTGGACTAGAAGAGCTACAGCTCCCTGTCCTTTCCCTATATCCAAATGATTGAGTTTTTCCAGAAACTTCTATACAACCTGAAAGTCTGCTTTCAGAACACAGGTTTAAAGCACTTCTGTTTTGGCTTCAGTTTTCGGCTACATCCATTTCTTTTCATTTTTTGAAGCCCTCTTCAATTACCAATTAGAGGAACTATTTTTATTTTCGGCACTTCTGCATTGATTTAAGGCGGAAGGGGTCACCTACTGGTCATATTTATGTGACTAAAAAAAAATCCATTCAGTGTGCCAATAACATCTAAATGTTCTGAATGTAACACACTTCAGTCCTTCATCAACCCCAATAAGATGAGATCAAGTAATCCAAGAAATGGACATAGCTGCTCCTGTTATTGAGTTTTTGCCCGGGTGTGTTTGCAGACATCAGCCCATTACACATTTATGGTCGTCGGTTGTGATATTCTATTTGAACGCTCCAAATACTGTTTTTTTTTTTTTTCCTCCTCACTGAAGCGAAGGCTTTACAGACTGGTAATCAGCTTTCCTCCCTGTAATAATGCCTGTGTTAATAATTCATAGATTAATCATACATGTGTGAATATGGAGAACGTAAACTGACAAAGTGGCACTGAGCACCGGCTTCTCAAAAAAGACACGAAAACACTTTGGATGAAGTAAAAAGACTGAAACATCCCAATCTGTTTTGGACATCATTTCATTTATGTTACATAAGCAAAGGAAAATGCATCAGGAGACGGCACAAAACCACATTTCCACTAAAGCAGCAGTTTTAGGAACGTCAACAACTTAAAACAGTGAAATAGCTTTACATGTCCCACTTAACATGGTAGGAGGTCCCTTTAATGGCTTTTATAACAGTCCCAGCTTTGATGACAGGGGGCTTATATGCAGCAAAAGTGTAAAGAAAGATCTAAAAAAAAAAAAAAAAAGCCATCTCAGTACTAAATTGCATGAAATTGCTCAACAAATCTTTGATACTCTGTATTAAATCCTCAAATAGCCTACTACCATGGAAACTGGGTCAGGAAAAAATGCTAACCCCTTCTTCAACTAAATTAAAATTGGAAAAAAAAAATCCTGATACAGTAGCTGCAAACATAGCTGACAAAACATGTAATTTTCACATTTAAAAAAGGAAAGAAAAATCATCACCAAACCATTGCAAAATCTTCCTGAATCATTTCAGTTATGTACCAAAGACGTGTCAAGTACAAGCAAAAAGAGCTTGACTTATTTATGTGGATTTTTCTCCATTTGTAATTGAATTACTGGCAAAGAGTGAGAACAGTTTCACATCTTCCTCTCCACGGGTTCTTCTTCAGTAAAGTGCATTCGTGCTTATTCCCATATTCATTACTGACATGCAGCCTAATCAACGTGCTAATTCTTGGCTTGTAGCTAACACGTTCCTCAAGACTCCACAAACACACACACACACACACACACACAGACACACACACACAGAAAATAAATATGTCTGAATTCACATAAATAAAAGGTTTAATTTCAAAACCAGTTTCTGACAGCTACATTGAACACATTAGCAGCACTTAGCTCTCCATATATAGCATTGCTAAGCAGAACCATATAATACATGTTTATAACACACTAAAATGGCAGCAAATGCAATGCATTACATGAGCACATACTTGCAACCCCATTACAATGTGCTATAAACCATTTAGTAAATGTGTATAAACAGTTAGTAGTTGCTAAAAAAAAACCGAGGGGATCAAATCAAAGCGTTGCTAATATCTCCTCTTCGAATCCACCGTCTCTAACACCAATTCTTGATTCTATCCACAAAACACTTCCCGTCATGATTAAAACACTTTGTAAAAGCGACTATTCACTTTTTCTAAAAGAGCAGGCTTCCTGTTTTGTAATCAGCCTCTCCACACTGGCACTGTGTGGGATGTGTTCTGACATCCATCCCTGACCGTTTTCTGCAAAATTAAGTAAAATTAAACATCCTCCTGTATGAAAGAAACACGTTGCCCTTTATGCTAAACTTCAGGCAGAGGTAAGTGCGCTTTAATGCAACATTTGTGCTCCTGTGTACAATGGATGTGATTATGGCAGGTACATCCTAATGGCAGAAGTGTGTAATTTTAACACAATGCACTGTGTGTAGCCCTAATCTTAATATCTTCTTTCTGATTTGTACACAGAGCCTCTACCCCTGTTTGCCGGCCTCACAGAGCAATGATAACCTGTTCTGGGATTAAAACATCCCAGCTTGTATTTAAAACTTCCACTGAGCTCACGCTGCAATCTTTCTTTCCTGCTATTAAGAGGATTTGTTTCTTAATTGGAGACCTGCTCTCCCATTCATTTGCACCTCCTTGTTTCTCCGAACAGTCACCTGCTGTTGTCTCTGTTTTTATTCCCTGTAGTGAGCCACCAGAATGAGTTTAGGTTTGAGGCTGACAGCAGCAGGAGTTTGGGAAACCACACAGTCTTGATTTGTTGGAGATTGAGCCACGTGATTGGCTTCCTGCGCGGACTCGTGAACGGAGTTGGGCGTGGGCAAGGCTGAAGACGGAGCGGCGGCGGAGGGTTCCTTCTCCTGGTGGATGGTGCGTAACGTTTTAGTCACCCGAGAGAACATCTTTAAGGAGGAGCTCTGCTCAGTGATGGAGCAGCTGAAGAACGCCATGAAACACCTGTAAAACTACACAAACACACAGGATTACTGTCATGATTAGCAGAGTGGTAATTTTTGCAGTAGCTGTAACAGTAATAATCAGTTTGTCTACGGCTGTTATCGGAAAACTTGCAGATGTGTATGTTTGGTTAGTAGATGAACAAGAAATGACCATGAGTGCAGATGATTTTGCAGATTAAGAGCAGAACAGTATCACAGGAGCTAATCTGAGGTCTCAGAGCCTTAAACGGGACTCGTTAAGGTAGTTTGCAGTAAAATGAAAGTATCTTTTAACTATGACACTTATTAGTACACATGAAAATAAGTGGATTGTAGAAACATTTTATGTTTAGGGAGTGTTGATCATAATTTAAAATCAGAGCGACGGGGAGGGTGGAAAACAGCAGCCTAATACAACACAAGAATTTCTTTTCAAAAAGTATCGTACTGGTGAACAACGCATCATTGTGGGGATGGAATCATTAACATAAAGAGCAGTTGTGTTACACACACACGTTGGCTTTCAGCACTGAACTGTACAGTTGTGGTGACTGGATGTTGCACAGATAGATGTTTGTGAGAAATAAGAGGAAGTTTGCATTTGGATCCTTTCAAGTTTTCTGTCTTCTGCATGTTTTGAGTCCAGCAGGCATCCCCTGAATAAACGTAGTGTACTTAGTATACGCTCCGGTTCCACATGTATACTTAAAGTCTACTACATTTCCCCAGGGTGCCGCAGATCAAACAGGCGTGCTGCGTGAAACGTGACACCTCGACATGCCGCTTCCTCCAGCATGTTAGCGCCCTTTGAAAATAAAGACACCCACTGATTGATATGACAAATGAGACCAGCTTATAGTGCTTTTTAACTAAGACACTTGAGCAGTTCGCTGATAATTCATCATATGAGCCAATTAATTTCTGCTACCCTGAGGAAATTAAAAGCTTTCAAAATTAGCTCCCTGCTTTAAATCTTCTTGTGTCTAAATCCCAGTCTGTTAATCAACTGGGGAGATGTGCCTGAGGTGGGGGGGGGGGGGGACAAAAAAAACAAAACATGTTGGTTTGAAAGCAAAACCCCAGAGAAAGGCCAGATGTGAGAAATGTGGGTGAGAAGGAGAAAATGGAGAAGAACGGAGAAACAGGAGGACAAGCTGACGTCAGGAGGGATTACAGCAGAGATCAGGCACAAACTGGGATCTTTCGAATGATAAGTGACCAAATCCTTGCCTGCCACTCCAAACCCATGTGAACGATTAGCACAAATGAACATGTGATACCGCCCCGATGCGATGTGTGGTCTTTTGTACAAGAGGTTGGGTTAGTTTCAGAGTGGTGGGCGGGAGTGATGATGTGAGGGTTATTTTATTTCGCTCAGTAACACAGTTGGCGGTGTGTTTTTCACCCCTGATGGGTGTCTGGAGCTTTTTCTTTGCAGTACAGTCTCAAAAACAAAAGTCAGGCAGGTGTTATTAGTAATAAGACTGCCATATGGTTGCAGTTCTTTTCATACCAACAGACATTTGCGGGTTATATAATAAGTCTTTTAGCTGTGACAGTGCACTTTTGTACAGCACAGTGGCAGGTTTGGACAAACTGCCTCAGTCATTTGTTACTTTTACTTTCTACAGAACAAAACTACTGAATTCAAAAGTATGAAATAACACTTCCATATTAATAAAGTGTAAACAAAAAAAAGTGTATTATAGCATCACTTGTATTGTACTATTCAACTAGGGTGTTACAGTATATTATGGCAAAAGGTGAGTAAAGAGACAGTCGCTTATTTTTCCCAAGGCAAACTGGAAAACTTTCCAAACTTCTTCTAAGAGTTTCTTATGCTGCAAAGAAGGTCACAAGACACTAATGCTAAATATTTTGAAGGCAACTACAGAAGAAATAATACTTTACGATCCTTCAGCCAGAAAGCAGCGCAGAAAGTTAAAGGTATCCACGCAGAGTGCTGCAAGATGCAGTAAACTGTCAGGATACATAAAAGAATAAATGTTAGGTAGCACAAAATCATGAAAAGGTACGCATAAGCCATGTTTGTTAAACAGTGTAGGACGATTTGTTTCTCCTATTTATTTATTTATTTAGGACCGTGAACGTGATTGTCCCAATCACAAAATTGTGTCTCCATTGGGTCATGACATTGGGCTTTTTAAAAAAAGACCCACTTGTGTGGTAGGCTGCTGACATGCTGATAATGATTATATTAATGTGCTTGTGTTGATTAACCATCTCGTTATTTTCAATACTTTGGCTCGGCTTTTGTAACTGTGGTGAAATGAACTGCGTCACAGTACATGAACGAAGACATGTATACTGTGACGCAGTTCATGTACATTCATCCAATTTCTTCAATTGAGGGTCATGATTGGACTGGAGCCTATCCCAGCTGTTATAGGGTGAGAGGCAGGGTTGACCCCAGACAGGTCGCCGGTCTATCTCAGGGCTAACTGTTCCATTATCAATCATTTTTGCAACATTTCTGTTAAGTTTCGCTTATTTTTTCTTCACTGCACAACATCAGATATGTCATTTGAACTCCAGTATAGTTCTTTAGTAAAAATACATCAGTGTGATAATCAGATTCTTCCATAAGATGTTTGTTCTTCACAAATGTTGGTGTCTTAAATCCAGTTTTAATGGGGAAAAAATTCATAAAAACATTTTCATTATGCTATGTTGTATACCAGGGTACGTCTGGATCTTGAGAAAACACAAATGACATTTAAGGTGTGAAGAAATAATGATAGTCTGCATTATATCATAGGTCACAGGGGTAGTTTGCTAGTAGAAAAAAAATTTAATTAAATAAAACCTCTGCAAAACAAAGCTTCAGGCCTCTGAAAATACAGTTTGTTTTTTGTTTGTTTTACGAGGCCTAACATGGTCACTGCATGTCACTAAAAAGCCATCAGGTAGAGAAATTTTTAAAGATATAAGATGATGATGCCAGCATTTATGCTTCTGTGGTGCATTATGTGTTACTGTCTGGCTATTCTATATGCAGTGCTAGCCAATAGAAACAAAATCATGAGCCTTTTTCACCCACACTCTTTGATGCGGTCAGTTTTTTTCGGGGGCTAAAATGTTTGTACATTCCCTCTTGTCCATTCCCATTGTTTCAGCAAACTCCCTCCAGGAATTTGCCAACATTTGTGAGTCCTCATATGGATGTTATGATTATTATTCCTTACACTGAGATGATGATTACCATTTTCTCACTGAAAAATTCACTGCTGCAAAAAAAGTAGCCGGAAATGCACAGCAGGAATCAACAGTACTGAACATGCCAATCACAATAGTTGTGGGCCGCGTCAATGCAACGTGTCGTTGCATTTGTAAGGAGATGCACGTCAGGTTACAGTGCAGAGTTTCAGAGGGGTTTGCAGTTATGATGAGGGTTATGGTTATTGTTGTATGTTTGTTTGTTTTTTTAAAACAGAATTCGTGATAACAAAACAGCTCTGTGATGACAAAAAAAAAAAAAATCCCAGCATCATATAAATGACCAGTGTAAACTGTGCCTGCAGTACAAAGGCAGATGGTGTGTTATTTGCAACAAAACCCAAGTACATCTTGTCAGATAAAAGATTAGCAGCAGTCTGAAGCCTGAATTTATTCCAAAAATCAAAGATCTCAGTGTGCAAAGTTATATTCAATTTCATTACCATTAGTTACAGAACAAAGAAGGCTTACTTACTTTCTCATGTGATCAAAATAAGACTGAAGCCCATTGTAGTTTTATTCATTATATGATCATTTTAGTGTGATGTCAGGTAGATAAAAAGTGTGTGGCTGCTTTTGTTTGCAGAGCCTGCAACAGAAGACAATAAAGCTCTTTGTAATGTAAGAAGTGCTGGTCTCAACTGGTGTCTTTGGGCTGAGCACTTGTTTGCTTAACACAATTAACTGTTAATATGCACATCATGTATCAAATCATGCCAAAAATAATGTATTTGTTGTTTATTTGATTAAATCTATTTGACAAATTAATTTGTAATTACTTGAAAGTTGTAACTGATGAAGACAAGGCTGTTAAAGTATATCTCAAGGTGGGTCTTTCCATCTTGTGAGTGATATATTGGTGAAGACGAAAATAACTCAGCTTCGGCTCAGGGCTTCACATACAAGAATTGCAAGCCAGTGGTTGGCATCACGGTAGCTACTTCCATCTTTTATATGCCCACTGACATGACAGTTTTTGTGAGTAAAAACCCAGTAAGATGATGATAATTCAGACCACTGTCTCATTCGTGGATCACATCACAAGTGTTAAATTGTTAATTTCATCTGTGATTCATTCAATCAGTCCACAGTGTTTTGCAGGACAAGGTTTCTTGATGCAAAATACAGGGAATAGTCCAAACATCTACCCTCCTCTCCAAGATACACTTCACAAAGCAGGACACTTTCTGCAGAAACAGGCTGGACAAAGTTGCAGCTGAGGTCCGGGTTGTGAATCTGCACAGCGCTTAAAGTCTTCAACTCGCCTCAACACATTGCTGCCATAGTTATGGGCTGGGAGGAACTGAAGACTGAAAGCGCCACACAGCGCAGCCTCCGGCGCGGCCTCCCGAGCGGCCTCCCGAGCGCTTATCTGCAGTCTTGAAAATTCAATTAGCTGCTTAATCGTCACATACAAGCCGAAAAAAAACTTTGCCATGGTAATAAGTCCGCCATCAAAGACGGTTAAATGTCTCACAAGCTCAAAAGTGACAACTTGAACACCTGAACGACAGACTGAGGCAGAAGCAGATAAAAGAGTGTTTGTGTGAACACGTGTGGGCGGTGGGGGGAGAAAGGTCACCACGGCGCTCGCTGATAGTAGCATGCTAATCAAAATCAAAGCTGCGCTACCTTTGCAAGATTAAAAAGAACTTCGACCTTTAGTCCTCACCTTTCTTTTTTCCACCTTTCTTTCATCTAACTGTCTTGCATTTCCAACTTTTACTACATTTCTCTTATTTCTTCTTCACTGCCAATCTAAAATATTTATTTCATTCATTCTTTCATGAGTCTAGGTTTCTCTTTTTTACTTCCTTTCAACATCCATCCTTTACCTTCAGCCTGTTGCAGCTTTTCTCCTTTCCTCCCCTCCTTACACCTTAGATTTTCTTTCCCCCCTTTTCTTGTGTCAGCTTCAGTTCCCTTCTGTCATTTTTTTTTTTAACCTGTTTTCTTTTACTCTTTCATGTTTGATTTCATTTTTCCTTTTCCCTGGCCAACGTTTGCTTTTCCTTCTCCCCAATCAACACGTTTGAATCCCTCACATTTCCCTCTCTTTTCTTTATAATCCACTGAGCTGTCACGGGGTATTAAAAAAAGTAATAATTCTGCTGAGCTTTGGAGGTCACCACCACTCACGAAAATGCAATGCAGGGTGTCAGAATCCCGCCAAAAACCGTCCTACCATGACAGATTAACAAAACACTGTGGGTCACTGTACAAAGTACTGAAGGAAAACATCAAATGATAGCTAAATTTAAAAATACATATAATCACAGATGACAGGATATGACATAAAATTTTGCAAGAATATAAATCGGTGAGATGCATCACAGGTGATGCTTCCATAGTTTGGGTGTTACTGAGAGCCTATTAGTTGAGGGAAAAAAATATGAATTACTTTGAGAAACTACTGAGTGATTGTCGGGACTGTCAGCACTCTGTGTAGAGCACTTTATTAGGAGCTTCCACTTTTGAACAGAATTTGGCGAGAACAGCAGTGTCAACAGCTCACACTCTTCCTGGTGTTGCTGTAAAGGTGTGAGCAAAGTTTTCCTTGCAGAGTTTGTACCCCTTAACACCCGTGCGTTCAATACCACAGCCTGAGCTTCACTGCCGATTGTATGCAACTCTTAATGGCCAGAAATGTAAAGTTACTGAGCTGGTGAGACCGTTTTCACTCCCAACTCATCGCATACTGTGACCACTTGGTGTCACATGAGAGTAATTTTTCAACTTGCAGAGTTCCTGATAGTTTTGGTGCCTAAACTAAGAACAAGGTGCTACCCCACCCCTCCAACCTCATAATATTTAGTTTGTCGCCCTTTAAGTGGTGTCTGCCATCTGAAATCATTCACTATTGCCGCAGCTGGCATCAAGCACCAACGTCAAAGGATATCTCGTGAATATCTCTGTGACAGAAGCAGCATCTGACATATTAGACTCCCTAGGATTAATGAATGTCCTTTCCTTATCCAATCTAGGGCTACATGGGGGCTGTAGCCTATCCCACGGCAGGAGGCAGGGTACAACCTGTGGAGGTCACCAGTCTGTCACAGAGCTAACACAGAGTGAGGACAGAGGACACTTCCCTGGTGGCGACACACGTTTGCATCGCCATAAACGCAACAAGCAGCTGATATGAGCAGAGTGACGAGTATAAATGAGTGATCAATGTTTAAACTGGATTTTGGGGGGAGAGGGGATTCCACGTGGACACAGGTGAAACAAGGAAGACCCCCACCACCTGTCAGATTTAAACCCAGGACTGAGGCAACATTGCTGACCACTGCACCACTTATCTTTTTTCACTTACTCTGGAAGGCAGGGAGGTGAGTCCCAAATGGACTCTTGCTTTTGATGTCCCAGTGACCACCTGACATGACCTGCTCCAGGGACAGTAGCAGGTGAGGAGTGTGCCCAGTACACCTGTCAAACTATAATGCAGGTGTCCTCAGATAAGCTCAGGGAGGATATAAACCTCCCCTGGAAAAGAAGGGCAAGAACTTGCTCTTGATTGTCAGTATGAATATGGATGAATGTGCAGCAGATAAATCTGCAGAAATTATGCATCGCAATCATGTCAACATGGGGCAGAAACCCAAAGGAATCTTTCTAATGCTTTGTAGAGGCAAAAGGAGACTTTGCCCAGTGTTAGTCCGGCACTCCTAAAAAGGTGCTCAGTTAGTACGGTGATATGGCGAAGTCCCAGTATAAATTTCCTGAGCTCCAGGAAATGGCTCTTTTTTTTTTCCTTCTCCTTGTAACAAAAAAAAAATGGCTAAAGCAATCCTCTCTTTGCTGCTCTGATTTGTTTACAGTTATTAAACTAATCTACTAATCACCGCCTTGAAGACTTATCTGTGGTGAAATTTCTAAACAGCACTTTGAAGTTTGATCTGCTGTCATTTAGGAAAAGCAGTGGCAGTAACCAGATTACCTCCTTTCTTTTCCTTTGTCCTTAAATGTCACTGATGTGTATCACAGCTGCACGGAGGGGTGCAGTGGGGGTGTTTTATGACTTCAACAGTATTAGAATATTAATAATACTATCTCTGTCTTTGTGTGCATGTGTCTTCATGTGTGTTCAGCTGAAGGTGCAAATGAGGAGACAGCAGAGGGCGAGTGGAGGTCTGCTCACCCCTTTTCCCTCCTCTAGTCTGGCTCTTTGCTAGTGTTCTTGTCAGTGCCGGTAGGATGAGACAGTACCTGCAGCCCATTCAGGTTGCCTACAGGATGGCGCATCCGTATGTGCCATCACAAGAATATGTGCTGCGTCTCCCTGCACAGTCTCAAGAGTATGGAGGAGATGCCAGGAGGCAGGCTGTTACATGAGGAGAGCTGGAGGGGGCTGTAGAAGGGCTTCAACCCAGTAGCAGGACTACAGAATGACCCTATTTGCATGTTTCTGACCAAACTGTCAGGTGAAGAATCCACGAGTGTGGCATGATGCGCAAATACCCTTTAGTGGGACCTGTACTCCCAGCAGCACCATGCAGGTCAGCTGGCATTCAGATTAGCCACTGGTGCCACGCTCTCGTCACACATAATATTGCAGTCATCATAATGTGTGTCTTGGCATCTCCAGCATGTCACATATACCCAGTATGAACCTGCTCTTATTTGTGAAGGGGTGCCATGGCAGATCTGGCAGTTCTGCTGTTCTCTGGTGAATGCTGATCTCTTTTTTTGGGGGGGGGGGTTCTTGTTGTTGCCTCTCCAGTGCACCTGTTCTCACTTTTATTTGCACCAAGCAGGTGAAATGGAGTCAAAGTGGTTTGTGCTTCCTAACTGAGCAGACTGATATCCCTGTAGTTTAACTAACTTTACATAATTGCGACGATCAAGTGATCACGTTTTTTGGTTTTTTTTGAGCAGTGTAGAAAAGAGAACATGACTCAAATGCTTTCCAATGTAGCTGTGAGCAGATATGACGACATCTGTGTGATAATTAATCTGCAGTGTTGTTACCTCTTGCATTGTTATTACAACTGAGTATAGTAGTTAACACTGTTGCCTCCCAGCAAGAAGGTTCCAGCCTTAAACCTGGGTGTAAAAGCATTTTATCCCATGTAAATACAGTACTATTTCTTTCTCTAACAGATCATTTTGGGCCTTTTGTACACTAAATTATATTGAGAATATTAACAAGAAAATTAATGTGGCTTCAGGTCAGGTAGTTTATGGAAATAATGTGAATTAGCCAGAGCTGATATAAATGGCTGTCAGCAATGTTCACACGAGCACACGCACTGAACAATGATCTGCTAAGTAATTTTTTCTGCAGTGATTTGGTTAAAAAAAAAAAAGCAAAAGGAAGATAAAAGTTTGATAGATTCTTTACACTCGAAAATGGAGTGAAAGTGGTGTTTTGCTCATTTGAAAGCCACAATTCTAAAACCTGCACATGGCAGTTCAAAGATGTGTTTCTTTGACTGTCAGTGAAAGATGCAAAAAAAGGCCTAGGCCTAGGCCGCAAGAACTGCAATCAAGTGTTTGTGATAACTGTGATAACTGGCATTGAGGGTTCCACTTCGGAGAACTTTTGGCCTGCTCTTGTTTGCAGAATTTTTTTAATTGAGGCACATTGGAGGGTTTTCCTGCATGAATGGCATGTCTGAGGTCATGCCAAAGCATCTCAATCAGATTTAAGTCCAGACTTTGACTAGGCCACTCCAAAATCTTCATTTTGGTTTCTTTTGAGCCATTCAGAGGTGGACTTGTTGGGTTATCAGATTATCGTCCTGCTGCATAACCCAAGTTCAGTAGAGTTTTAGGGCACACACTGATGGTCAGACATTCTCCTTCAGGATTTTCTGGTAGGGAACAGAATTCATGGATGCATCAATTACAACAACAAGAGACTAATCTTTGTGTTCTTTTTGGTCAACAGTGGTTTTCTCCTTGGAACTCTCCCATGGATGCCATTTTTGCCCAGTGTCTTTCTTATTGTTGACTCATGAACTCTGACCTTAACTGAGTCAAGTGAGGCCTGCAGTTCTTTGGATGTTGTTCTGGGTTCTTTTGTGACCTCCTGAATGAGACATTGATGCCCTCTTGGAGTAATTTTGGTAGTAATTTGGGAAGGTTCACAACTATTCCAAGTTTTCCCCATTTGTACATAATGGCTCTCACTGTGGTTCACTGAAGTTCACTGAAACTGTTGCCATTTAAGTTTAATGTTAGGTAGGAAGTAAGTGCCACATAATGATTTGTTTCAGTAGAGCTGCCTGCTTTTATTTCTGCATAAATTAGGAACCATAAACTGTATGATTGCATCTCCAAAATGTCAACACCAACTAACCCAAACAAATTCTAAGTTTGTATGTTCATGTGTGACCTCTAAAGATGCAAGCCTGAAGTGAATTTTATAAAAAAGATTACTAATTTTCCCACGGCCACCATGTTTTACAAGAGGAAGAAGCATAAAGAGACACAGAGAGAGATGCCGGCAAAGAGAAGAAACCCTGAGTCACTAAGAAAAAACGAGAACAATCCCTCAGAGAAATACAGTAACACCCACCTGTTTGTTCATGAATATATAGATGAAGGGGTTGAAGACAGTGGACAATTTGGCCAGCAGTGATGGCATGATGGTCACCTCCGGGGTCAAAAGATCACGGGGGCCAAAGGTTGCAAGCAGAGCTGCCACACCATAAGGCAGCCAGCAGACCAGGTAGCACACCACCATGGTGACAACCATCAGCAGCACGCGCTGCTCTCGGCGACGGGTCACCACCGAAGTCACACTGCGGACCTGACACAGAGAATTTTTTTTAAAAACTTTACTGATCTATTGTCATGTATCAAAAACTAACTAGAAAGCAGTGCTACTGCAGTTCCAGCACACAGTTCGTTTCCCTGCATGTCAGTACCAGCCCGACCAATTAGAAAGCTACTATGCCTTCCACACAACACCATCACTCAAAGCTGCAAACATTAGTTTTCAAAAACAAGAGTTTGTCAAACACAGCCATTAAATGTGAGAAATTTTTTTAAAGACTAAAACCCAAGGATCATGAGAAAGGATCCAAACTGTGGTCCTGAATCCTGAATAACCAGTGACAGAGAAAAAAACCCAGCATCATGATGTACATCAAATTCAATCAATTAGCAGGAGCCAGAGGACAAGCGCAGCAAAGGCAGTATTGTACTTTATTAGCAACAGAAGACTAATGCATGTGGTATAATAAGCTGGAATTCATAGTTCCATCATACATAAAAGATGATATTTTAGTCAGATGAGGATTCATTCGAGCAGTGGACATACTGAAAGAGAGATCTGAGGCTTGAGACAGTAAACCGAGGCTCCACCCAACCACAGTCTGAATCCAGACCTTGAAGACTTCTCCAGCAAAACTGACAGTGATATAGAGAGCCAGCTTCCAAAAGAGTAGCTGTCCGATTTCTTTTCTTTTTTAAACTTCCATCTCTTGTCTGGTTGAAAAATACTTCACTAACCTTAAATTGAAGGACAGAAGAAGAAGAGAAAACAAGTTTCTTGTATTTGATTTTCTTCAAACTGCCTTTCAAGGTGTGTTTACAAACTCACAAAGAAAGGAGGCGTCCTTGTGTTCCTAAATTCATTTTCTCTTCGGAGATTACAAAACTAAATCACAGCAGCGCCGCACGTTTTTACAGAGGAACAGAACAAAGTGCAACTCAACATAAGGAGACAGAGGTATTAACTGGGAGACTTGCAAATGTCCACACGAGGTTTCTGTTCTGGTTCAGTCGTATGTTAGGATCTTGACGTTTCACTAGTTCTTCAATTTTACCAAATAGCAGGGTGGGGGGGGGACACCCTTAAGTTGAAGCACCTGCCACCTCTCTGAACCCCTGCTGCTTCCTCTTGTTATCATCTTCTCTGCTCTAACTGGAAGCACTCGTGCTTATTTATGGACCTCAGCCACGACTGACCTTTTATTATAGATTAATTAATCTATTGACAGAACCCCTGAGATAACAGCTGAACAGGATTTATGAAAACTGTCATTGACTGGAGCTGCAAAAGGCCGGACTGACGTTTTAAACCTGCACAATCAGGCCTTCTTCTGCCAGCATAAATACTGCATTCTGAACCTCCCAAATATTCATAAATAAAGCAAAATCATTTAAAAGTCAGAAATAAACAGAGGTGGCAGGGAGATGGAATCAAAGTTTGTAGATGTGCAGATGCAGCTCTGTGGTAGGTGCACATTTTTGGATACAGAGGAGGTGTAACCAGTTCTTAAGCCAGAAAGGCAGAGATCTGAAACAGAAATTTGAAACAAAGAGTGATAACGGTGATGCAGGAAGATGATTTAACTGCAAAAATCACACAGGTGCTCAGCCAGCTTGTTTTTACACAGGAATATATCCAGAGCCAGATGAGTGGAGTCCTCTGTTGCAAACAGATTTGTCTCTGGCAAGTTGCACTCATTGGCGGAGATTGACAATGTGTTGCAATCTGTCTTTCTTTAGAAATAAGACTGCAAATATTTGCAAACCTTCACTAATCTGTCTTGGAGTGATTGCAGTCAGTCAGAGTCAGACAGGTTGCCTCCCAATTGAAAGTGGTTGCCCAGAGGTTGCCATTAGTGACTGTGCATTCATCTTAGTGTCTAAAATTTATAATCCAAATTTTGTTGATGCAACCTTTCTTTTAAAACAGGTCCTAAAGTGATCCGTTAGTGCAGATGAGCACTTTAGTGGCGATTAAATGCCAGTCCATTCAAGAGCTGTGAAGATGTTACGTATTTCTAGGTTTAAACCTTGGGGTTTGTGACAAATCACTATTTACTTGTGTTTTGGGCCTGTACTGTTCAAACTGCCAGTTTGTCCATTACGTGTCAATTGTCGAGCTGGCAACTGTGAAAAATTATCATTTGGTGAACAAAATCATGTCTTCCGTGAGCAAACTGCAGCCTCTCAATCCATGCGACAGCTGCTGTGTCAGCTGGACGTGGAGGATGTTTGAAGATTATTTCAAGCCTCTACCCCCGAAGCATGGAGCCGTTTTTTTAAGGCAGAGCATGCTAGAAAAACTAAGATACGTTTGGAGATGTGACAGCGTCGGGTCAGATATGGAGCACACAGTGTCACACGATCAAGGACACGCTCCATCTTGTTGCTGGGTTGACGGTTGTCAGTGGTTGCAGATTGCATAGAAGCAGAATGCATGCACGAGCATCTCTAACTTCTCTTTAGAAATGATGGATCTGAACTTACTAATGTAGAAAAAGAACAAAATTCAGAGATGGTTCAAAAGAAAAATGCATCCGGATGTTAATAAATGGTGTCTAATGTTATAAATGGAAATTATTTTTAAAATGCTTTAAAGTGTAGTGAGTAAAAAGTGTCTGCAGCAAAATTACAATTCAGTCCTTCTGGCCATATGTCCTGTGCAAAAGGAATTCAACAAGCAGTCTATACATCTGTAATTCCTGAATGGATACTAAGTCCAGACCTGACTGTCCATTATACTGAAGGGGCTGAAGGATGAGTGTGATTAGATGTGTACAGTTGTATGCAGAGCAGAAGATTCAGTGTGCATCCTGAATTTTAAATCCCCACCTCTTCAGGGGGAGGAGATGAGAAGTTCTTGTGGTAAGGAGAACAAACAGTTTAAAGCCCAAGATGCAAATTTAGGCAGCATGTCGTCCAAAAATCCAATATTGTGTTTTGTTTAATATTAGACTAAGATAACTTGAGTAAATATAAAATGCTGAAATACTTTTTCACGGCACCGTAGAATGTCATGTGTCCCGCTATGACCACCCCGAGCTTGGTTCAGCTAACATATCGATCCATGAGCTGGAGGCCTCGATCTGTTAGGTTAAATAAGGAGAAACAAACAAATATCTGTCATTTTTCTCTCTTACCCACTCCCCTCTTTCCCACTGACACACACCCACCCACCTCCAGATAGTCTCTGTACTGCATTTCAGCTCCTTCATCTCTTCAATCATGTCTGTTGATTTTAGGGCAGTAAATCTTTACTCTTGTAGAATCTCATTCAGTCTTTAAATTTGATCCAAGTTGACAAGATGATCATCTCTGTGTTTTGTTAGGCTTTAAAATTAGAAGAAAAAGAAAAACACCACCAAGGATAACTTGTGCATGAGCGGCTTTGCCAAGCTAAAGTTAAGCGTACTTGCTTTTGCACGTTTCTCAGGTGATTTCTGCAAATCTCGTTTCACTTTCATTTTGTTTGCACTGCTGATTGCCAGTTGGCGTTGATTGTGAAGCATCTCTTTGTATTGATATTTTTATAATCCATGGTTCTGTTGTTACTGTCTTTAGTTTTTCTCTTCCTTTGTTTTGCTAAATACTGATTCTTTAGTTTGTATTATCCTCAGTTCTTGTCTGTGTTTGTGTGGGTGTTTTATTTTTTCAAGGTTAAACCCTCATATGGCTTTTTTTTAAAAATTATTTCCCTTTGTCCTTTTCCTACACGTTTTAGGGTCTGATTCCCTGTTACCCTTCCCCCCTTTATGCATTTAATCTTTGTCTTTGCCCTCCCATCAAAAAGACATGCAACATGTAATCAAATGACTATGGAGATTAGTTTGACTGTGGACCACCCTGCAGTTATTCTAAAGCCGTGCATCAGCAATCAACAAACAGCATTAACAGGATACAAAGTAGCCTGATAATAGAATAAAATCTTAACATCTATACAACCAGAAAACTCTTAAAGTGCAAAAACAGAAAAACAAGTACACCTAAACACACACCTGTATTACAATAAATGCATAAATATGACTAAAAATACGTGCAGTACTTTACATACAAAAAGCTCCGTCAGCTGAAACTTATACAGCGGGTTTCTGCAGTACATTTGTTCTTAGCTTTAAAGAAACTTGAAAAAAAACCATTTTAATAAATATGTTTGGAAAAACTCTGAAGGGCCCATCAATAAAATAGATACTTGTGCTGACTTTGTTTTTCCTGCCATTGAACAGGAATAATGCATTACAGCAGAGCTCCTTTTTTTCCCCTCAAGGTTTAACAGGTCAGGAGCTGTCAGTTGCAGGTGTTGTGTGCTGCAGTAGAGTGAAGAGGACGAATCAGAATCCTGTGTTTGTTAAACTAATAGTGGTTTAGTTACGAGCTTGCTTTAGAACAAGGGGCATATTCTGATCAACTTAATTTGGCCACTTGGGGATCAACACTATCTGACAGCCATGTATTTAAAGAACAGGGGGATGGGGGGAATCCAGCAAAGACCTGACACGGGACCTGAGAGGTGCGTCTGGCCCTTCAGTCCATCTGCTGTTCAGTAAAACCTCAGAAATGGTCTCAGTGGAAGGGTGGCCTTCAAGAAGCCATAAGGAAGTCAAACAGGGAGAAAGGCTGATGTTTGCTAAATTCGCCAAGAACTGGACTGAAAATCAGTGGCAGAGAGTTCAGGCTGTGTTGTGTTACATACCGTATTTGCATGTATGTTTGCAAAAGCAAACAAATCTCTCGCAGTGAGCGAATATGCGGACGTGTGAAGGAACCTGGTTCCCTCCTCAGTTTCAGTTTCTACTGCTTGTATTTGTGTGGCTTCAACACACAGTGCACACACTTAAGAGATTTAATCACAAAACCAAAGGGACGGCTTTATTTGTTTGTCCTGCGAGTGTGAAAAATGCATGCTGTGTAAGCAAGGGATTATCTTAACCCCAGGTAACCTTACGCCTACACCGCTGTGAGACGACGGCGCACACGAGCACACACACAAGGCAGAAAAGCTAAATGAAATGCATTTCCCAGCTTGATGCCAATCACCATCACCGGGAGCATTTTCTCGTGCCTGTCCCCACATGAAGCTGCATTTTGCTGTGGTTAATTAGAAAACCTGCCAGCGATCCTCACACAAGATTTGATTATAGAATCACCGCATCATAACAAAGCCAGAAAAATGATTAGGATCTTTATCAGCTCATTAACCAGAGTAACTATCAGTTCAACTCTTGTATTAAGATTCTGGCAACAAGTTTGTTTTAATAAGTCAGTTATCAGCTTGGTGATTAGAATGATAGTTTAATGACTTCAAGTGGAGAGACACCAGCTGTGAATTAAAGATTCACAGAACTAATACGTGAGGCAAAGACAGCCATCTTGATGCCTTCCTCACTCACGTGTTTCAGCACTAAGATTAAAGTTATACTTAGTTTCTAACATTGTGCCGAGGAAACACTTCAATATATTGTCCACACTGGTGACAGATTCAGCCCTCCCTGACCAGTAGGATGCCCCCATTTTCTTTCAAATTGCATGCTTTTACTTTGTCTTCTCATTGGGGAAAAAAAAAATTCTCCTACTTTGCTGCATCTGAGGCTGAGAGAGAGTGCCTCTCCTCAGGGGATCAACCCCACATGTCCTGGCTACACAGTGGGTACCTGGTTTAAACAGGGCTGTGTCGGTGTGAGTCACGCTCATGCAGTCTACAAATGAGGAGCACAGCTAGATCTATAGGCTCGTCTGGCTGGAATTCATCCTGACTGGATCCCTTTTCTTGAGTTTCCACTCTTCACTAAGTAGCGGGTGTTTTCATTTCAGCTCATCAAATATTCCACTCCAACTCAAACATTTGATTTCCTATTGCCACATTGTCACACGGACTGCTATTGTGTAGAAATTAGTTCCTTTCCATGAGATAACAAACTTCTTTGAATGAAATAAACCTTGGACTACATTTCTGTAACCTTGAGTGCATGCCAAAAAAGCCTCTCTGCTCAGATCGGCAAACAGGGGAGCAAGAAGGAGTTTCTTCATCCTATGGCTTCCACTCCCTCCGTGCTGATGTTTGACACACTGCAGATGCTGCGACAGCAGCAGAAAAAGAGAACAGCAGAGCGGAGAGGAAATATACAACAAACCAGATCCCGCCTTGTAGATGAGGAGGGATCCTTTTAACCTGGTTGATGATGCCTGTAAGCAAATATAGAGGACTAATTTGTCTGCGCATGCTCAATGGAGGTTGTACCTACACGTGTTTATCACAGGACGGTAGCAGATCAGCACACTGTACAAATGTGTTGTACTAATTATGACACCCACTGCACAAATATAGTGCAGCAATATTATAAAATCAACAATATTGGGATGTTTAATATATTTAAAAAGAAAAAAAAACATTGAAATTGGCAGATCATTGTCATGTAATTCTTTTCTTTTTGGGCTCTTTCAGCTACCTGTTCTGGTTTTACACAATATAATTATACTGCTTTGGTTATAACATACACTTCATTTATCCCCAAAGTTAAATAGAAGTTACCTTGTTACAGTAGCATTAAATTGATCACAACAAACATATAAAAATAGTAAACAGAATGGTCCATAGCTCAATTAGAAAAGGTGTAGGTTTGTGTTTTGGCTACAGGGAAGCAAGGAACAGTTCAACCAAAAACTGCTCATGTAGAAATTTCCAGCAATCATTATTATTATTATTATTATTATTATTATTGAGTGTTGATTATTGATTGTTGATGTATAAAGCAGCATTTTAACTTAGCACAGTCTGTTTAATGAGAGTAAGTCTCATGATTACATACAGGTCTTTGCATGAGAAAGCTAAATAAAAGCATCAGTTCAGCACAGCTTTATTTACAGTTTTATTTACAGTGTATCACAAAAGTGAGTACACCCCTCACATTTCTGCAGATATTTAAGTATATCTTTTCATGGGACAACACTGACAAAATGACACTTTGACACAATGAAAAGTAGTCTGTGTGCAGCTTATATAACAGTGTAAATTTATTCTTCCCTCAAAATAACTCAATATACAGCCATTAATGTCTAAACCAGCGGCAACAAAAGTGAGTACACCCCTAAGAGACTACACCTGTAAATGACCAAATTGAGCACTGCTTGTCATTTCCCCTCCAAAATGTCATGTGACTCGTTAGTGTTACTAGGTCTCAGGTGTGCATAGGGAGCAGGTGTGTTCAGTTTTGTAGTACAGCTCTCACACTCTCTCATACTGGTCACTGAAAGTTCCAACATGGCACCTCATGGCAAAGAACTCTCTGAGGATCTTAAAAGATGAATTGTTGCGCTACATGAAGATGGCCAAGGCTACAAGAAGATTGCCAACACCCTGAAACTGAGCTGCAGCACAGTGGCCAAGATCATCCAGCGTTTTAAAAGAGCAGGGTCCACTCAGAACAGACCTCACGTTGGTCGTCCAAAGAAGCTGAGTGCACGTGCTCAGCGTCACATCCAAATGCTGTCTCTGAAAGATAGACGCAGGAGTGCTGTCAGCATTGCTGCAGAGGTTGAAGAGGTGGGGGGTCAGCCTGTCAGTGCTCAGACCATACGCCGCACACTACATCAAATTGGTCTGCATGGCTGTCACCCCAGAAGGAAGCCTCTTCTGAAGTCTGTACACAAGAAAGCCCGCAAACAGTTTGCTGAAGAAAGTGTCATTTTGTCAGTGTTGTCCCATGAAAAGATATACTTAAATATCTACAGAAATGTGAGGGGTGTACTCACCTTTATAATACACTGTATATAGTTTCAGCTCGCAATGACGTCATCTTACAATATTTAAATACAATCTCAGATGAACACCAGAACATATTACATTGTGTCATTATTTATTTAACAAAAATTAAGTCGAAATGCAGAAACTTTGTGTGTAAAACTAAAGACACCCCATCACATTCAGTAGCTTGTAGAACCACCTTTGGGAGCAATAACTTGAAGTAATCATATTCTGTATGACTATGGAGTATGAAAGCAGGACAGGGAGGTCTGTGAAGTAATTTATGCTGAATAACAGCACATAAAGATCCAAGACAAAAGGAACCAATTTATCCTAGTTTATTTTACACAAATTTTACGGTGGGGTTGTGGCTGAGGAAAGATAAATTGCTTAATGGCTTTCCTGGAATGTGAAATTCACAGGAAGGCTAGATTAAAACTGATTTGAGCAGATATGAGAATGCTTTCCTTTCCTTTCTACTTTAAAGTTCAAAGCTTGTCAGTTTTTTGTGTGCCTAAACAAGCCTACACATTCCTTTCAAGCAAGAACGACACCATCTGTGTGATGAAATCTCCAACATATTCCATATGAAACTGAGTGTATTTTAAAGTGGAAAAGAAGCTATCCTGAATGTTTCACAGATTTGGTGATACAGATAAAATCTTATTGTGCCTTAACTATGACTACTTTTCATGCAGGGTTCACAACATGAACAGAGAGAAGTAAACAATGGTCAAGCTTTTATTCAGACTAATTACACTGAAAGTTTTTGGTCTATACTCGGGAAGATAAAACATGCTTCCTAACCATGAAAAAAAATATTTTTCTTTTGATAGCTGTCACTTTGCTTGTTTAATAAAGAGACAACATGTTTAAAGATGTGTTTTTACCATCAGCTTCTATTGTACAAACTGTGCCTCAATCATAGGGCAGCTTAGAGTCCAACACAAAAGATTATATGGATGGATGGAGCATCACAGTTTAAGATAGCTTACACCATTTTAGACTCTATTTAAACAAATTCACTGCGAGCAACTGATTTCATTCAAAGGCATTTGTTTGCCTTGAAAAAGAAATACTTCAACATATTTAATGTGTTTGTGATTTGCTTGTTCTGTGGCTCATACTGAGTGTGGCTTCTGACACCAGCTGTCCCCCATCTACAACGCAACCCTGAGCTCCCTTCCCAGGCACTTCAGCCCCCACTATCACCTGTCTTCAGGTGTCTTCCCCCCACCATATCACGTGGTGATATTGGTTTCACCTGAAACCAGTGGTTGTAATGAACCACACCTTTTTTCACACCTCACTCAGATTATATGATTATACACATGAACACCTCCAGTGGCCACCCGACGAGGCTTTAAATACCTAGGTCTCTCCACCATTTGGCTTTAGAGCTGAAGAAGTCTTTTTAGATGAGAGGTGAAACATCTTCAAGAAACTTTCTTTCTTTCTTCTCAATATATTGTCCACACTGGTGACAGATTCAGCCCTCCCTGACCAGTAGGATGCCCCCATTTTCTTTCAAATTGCATGCTTTTACTTTGTCTTCTCATTGGGGAAAAAAAAAATTCTCCTACTTCGCTGCATCTGAGGCTGAGAGAGAGTGCCTCTCCTCAGGGGATCAACCCCACATGTCTTGGCTTCACAGTGGGTACCTGGTTCAAACAGGGCTGTGTGGGTGTGAGTCACGCTCATGCAGTCTCCAAATGAGGAGCACAGATAGATCTACAGGCTCATCTGGCTGGAATTCATCCTGACTGGATCCTTTTTCTCTTGAGTTTCCACTCTTCACTAAGTAGCGAGTGTTTTCATTTCAGCTCATCAGATATTCCACTCCAACTCAAACATTTGATTTCCTATTGCCACACTGTCACACGTACCGCTATTGTGTGGAAATTTGTTCCTTTCCATGCGATAACGAACTTCTCTGAGTGAAAATAAACACTTGGACTGCATTTCTGTAACCTTGAGTGCATGCCAAAAAAGCCTCTCTGCTCAGATCGGCAAACAGGGGAGCAAGAAGGAGTTTCTTCATCC
This sequence comes from Pterophyllum scalare, assembly GCA_024447675.2. Taxonomy (NCBI): domain Eukaryota; kingdom Metazoa; phylum Chordata; class Actinopteri; order Cichliformes; family Cichlidae; genus Pterophyllum; species Pterophyllum scalare. The sequence continues at coordinate 179,778 of JAMQGT020013974.1, forward strand.
TATGGCTTCCACTCCCTCCGTGCTGATGTTTGACACACTGCAGATGCTGCGACAGCAGCAGAAGAAACAGCAGAGCTGAGAGGAAATATACAACAAACCAGATCCCGCCTTGTAGATGAGGAGGGATCCTTTCAACCTGTGATGATGCCTGTAAGCAAATATAGATTACCTACCTACAACTGTTTATTGCAGGACGGGAGCAGATCAGCACATTGTACAAATGTGTTGTACTAATTATGACACCCACTGCACAAATATAGTGCAGCCTTATTATAAAAGCAACAATATTGGGATGTTTAATATAGAGGTGCATTCATTGTTCTGATCCTTTCTTTTAAAAAAAATTTAATTGGCAGATAATTATCATACAGTTGTTTCTTTTTTAGTCTCCTTCAGCTCCTTGTTTTGGTTTTACACCCTAATACTTTACTGTTTTATCCCCAAAGCTGAGAGATTACCATGTTACAGCAACATTAAACTATTTTTTTATATGTTTGTTGAGACGAATTTAAATAAGTAGAATGGTCCAGTGGTCTCAATTAGAAAATATGAAGTTTTGTTTTTGGGGACACAGGGAACAGTCATGGGAAACAGGGAAAACTGTGGATGTAGAAATTTCCAGAATTGTATTATTGCATTGATGTACAAAGCAGCATTTTACTGTAGTAAAAGTCTAAGGTTGACACCACTTTTCTCAGATATCATTTTTATAGCCAAGCCAAGGATTAATTTTTTTTTTATCCTTTAGATTATGGAATTTTATAAATCTGCAATTATTTGTTAGATCAGAATTGCTTTTGCCAACCCCGTCACCAGACAGCTTGTTTTGTCCAATAGTGAAAATGTTATATTAAAAAAAAAAAGCTACTCTTACACAAATACCACTACGCTGCTGGAAGGCAGGAATTGGACCCAAAGGCAGGACCCGGGAGGCTCATGTGAATTTTAACTCAAGCTTTATTGCTGGTATTTATGAAGTAACATTACAGTCATGTACACATCAAGCACAGATTTTCTCCTGTGTAGAGAAAGAAATATTTTTAAATTAATTTAATTTATTTTGAAGAAGGAAACACAAACAGAACAGTCAGAAGTTAGACTAACATTCGGAGTTTGATACAATGTTCTGTTTGATATTCAACAATTTCTCTTCAGCCTCTCCTCCGGTGCAGTGAAAACACACACCTGCAACACAAATACAGGTGCCCCAGGTGCGGTCGTTCTCTCATATGTCCTTGAATTCGTGTGTTCATTTCATTCGTGTCTGAGTGGTCCTGCCTGTATAAATGAGACCTGTGGGGCTCTTTCAGGTTGGCAGTCATGGATTTCACCGTGACGATGTACACCTTTTCTCTGCTGTGTGCTCTGAGCCTCATTGCAGCCCTTCAGGTGCCTGGCACTTTGGCAGATGCGGAGCCCTTAGAAGTAAGTAAAGTTAAATATCCTCGCTAATGTTTTGTGAGCACACATTTGCTTATTTTTCTGATTTGTTGAGCAATAAGTTAACCATTATTTTCTCTCCCATCTCTGAAAATCACATCTGAAGGAGGGTGAAAGTAATAGTTATTTCTACATGTGCATATTTAATCTCTCATTCAAATTGCTTATTTTGTTTTAATTATTTTCATTTTGGCACCGTCCTCACCACTACGACTGAAAAAAAATGAGATTGTGAACAAGCACAATACCCTGTGGAGAAATCTTCAACCTACCGCTAGCAACACATCGAAGATGGTAAAACTTTGAAATTACTCCATAATGCTAATGACTTGTACAACAAACATTATTCTGTTGATTGTTCATGCGCAGCTTATTAAATGAAATGAAAGAATTTTCCAGACAAGCACACAACACAAGCATTATTCCATGTACATGACGAGGCTGGAGCCAGTGCTTGGAGGTGGGCCAACACCCGCTCCTGTCATATGTCCGAGGTCTGTTATGGACTTTCAAATTCACTTTTTAATGACTTTCTTTGATTCTTAGTTTAGCGGTATTTTTGCAGTTTTGAGGTTTGTTCCTTCTTTTAGTGATTCCGGGTTGGTTTCTTTATTTGATCCTCAGGCCTTCTTAGTTTAGTTAGCTGAGTTCTGTTAGAGGTTATAGTTTATTTGTATTTAATTCTGTGTATCATTTCTGTCATGTAAAATCATTTCTTGTCTCGTGTGCATTGTGTTTATTTTTGCTTCCCTTCTGTGTCATTAGTTTGATTTGGTTTCCCAGCTGCATTCTGTTTTCCCAATTAGTCCCAATTGTCCTCCCATCTGTTTTGATAATGGCCCTCTAAGCTGCCTTCATTTGGATTTATGGTCTTTGTTTCTGTTGGACTCTCATTAAGCATAAATAAGGTCAGTTTTTGTTTAAATCTGTTGAACTCTCTCATCTGCATTTGGGTCCATATTTCCACCACACAGTGTGACTGCTCCATGAATCACAGCCCTGTCAGCTACAGAGAGATCAGCAGTAAGTTCATCATTGAATCTCACAGCTTACAAAGTTTTGCCACAAAAGCATAGAAAAAAGCGTTTGTGTTTTTCCTGTGCATGTTCGACCAGGAAGTACTGTGACGGTTTTCAATCTAGAAATTCCAAAGATTTTTTTTTTTAAATAGATGTGTGTGTGTGTGTGTGTGTGTGTGTGTGTGTGTGTGTGTGTGTGTGTGTGTGTGTGTGTGTGTGTGCATTGCCGGGCTTGTAATCTATCGTAGCTCAACCTAAAGTTATTAATCAGTTTGATTTTTTTTTTTTGTATTGAAGATAAGAACTGTCCTTCAGCCTAATAAACTGTAATATGAAGAGTGACCAAAATGCATTACAGAAAAATGGAAGCATGCACATAACAGCACAATACAGATTATCTTAGCAATTTAGTGCATTTATTTATCTTTGATGTAGGTTTATTGGTCTAAGTTTACAAAAGTGTTACTTTGTCTTCATTAAGGCCTGACTTCTGCACGGACTCTTTGTAGAGCTGTGGTCACTGCCAGCATTTCTGCTTGTGCAGCTGTTACTTACCGTGTGGTCGTGTCCCAGTGTTTTATGTGGTGCCAGGCAATAGAAACAAATAAAATGCTGGGACTTTTTTTCCCTCCTGGGTCCTCACGTTTGCTCAGTTTTCTTTCTTTTCTTTTCTTTTTTTTAAATTTTTCCTCCCTTGTACATTCCCTCATGTCCATTCCAATAGTTTCAGCAATCTGTCTCCAGGAATTTGACATTTGTGAGTCCTTATATTAATGATTATTATTCCTTATACTGAGACAATGATTGTTATTACTGATAAATTCAAAAACTGAGGTGAAAAAGTAGCCAGAAAGACAGTGCTTAACAGGCCAATCACAATCACTGCAAGCTGTGTTGACTCAATTCAGTTTTATTTATATAGCGTCAAATCAGTCTCCTCAAAGAGCTTCATATTGTAAGTTAAAGACCATACAATAGTGAGAGAACCCAGGAAGAAACCTCCAGCAGAACCAGGCTCACAGTCATCTGCAGCAACTAGGTGAAGGTGAGGGGAGAGAGACAGGACAAAAGACATACTGTGGAAGAGAACCAGAGACTAATAACTGATTAAATGTAGAGTGGCGTATAAGCAGAGTGAAAAGGAAACACTCAGTGCACAATGGGAACCCCCTCAGCAGCCTGGTCCTTTTGCAGTGCAACTAAGGGAGGGTTCAGGGTCACCTGATCCAGCTGTAACCATAAGCTTTATCAAAGGAAAGATTTAAGTCTGCTAGAGAGGGTGTCTCCTAAATCCAAACTGTGAGCTGGTTCCACAGAAGAGGAACCTGAATGTTGAAGGTTCTGCCTCCCATTCTACTTTTAAATACCCTAGGATCCACAAACAAGTCTGAGAGCGAAGTGCTCTACTGGGGTAATGTGGTACTATGAGGTCAACCTGTAGTTACATTTCCCGAGATGTGCCTGTCAGGTTATGTTGTAGGGTATGGTGTAGAGTTCTGCTCAAGCATAAATTCCCAGTAAGTAGGTGTTTCATTTGACAGTATTTTATAAATAGGCTCATCTCAATTTCCTGAACTTTGCAGATTGAGATGATTTTTGTGGTGAGTGATCTTGAATTGAGCACTCATTCATTTTGGGTTTTAAAAAGTCTCACCACATTGAGTAAAGTATGTCTCTTCCTCCTCCTTTAGCCAGAAGCTGTGGAGAAAATCTATACATGTCCAGCTTCAAGAACAACTAGAGTAATGTAATCTAGTCCTGGTATAACTGACTTCAGCTACAGCGTGGCATCTATCAATGGAGAAGTGGTCAGACACTACACACAGGTACAGTGATACATATCATACACTTAACTAAAAACAACCCATTAGCTGAAGCATTTGTTTGGCACAGGTCTAATCAGATCGGCTGTGCCATGGCCTGCTGTCAAAAATCTATTTACAATTACTCCTCCATCTGCCACTACTGCCCACAGTGACATCCTGCAGTAATGATGTGCCTGATATACATCTTTTAAACTCCCTCTTTTTCTGTATTCTGTCACTGTTTGTATATTTTAGACCCCAATGAGTCACTTTAAGTGATTTCTAACACACATAATTATCATTAGAAGCACCCTATGATTGACCTGCAGTTTTTCAAAAAAAAAATGGATGTTGTAATTCATGTAATGAGTAGTTCACATCAAATTTGTCATTAACTAATAATTCAAAAGTTATCTGTGGATAATTGTGACATGTTTGGGCTGACATCCAGTGTGAGTATTTGCTGTAATGTTTAATATTTCACGATCAGACCTACAGTTACAGTAGAAACTACCAGTTGGCTCACCCCTCCTGCAGTGGCTGAAATTTAGTAGGTCTTAAACTGTAATCAGCTAACAGCTGTATTTGTATTGGCTGATAAACAAAGCCGATCTAAGCATACTGCCTTGAATGGTAAAACCAGTTATAAAATGATATGCTATAATTATGTTGGACCCCTCACCACCTATTGTGCTTCTGTCTCTCACTCTCTCAGCCAAACATCTGTCCTGATCAGTACAGTAACTTTCCTGAGACAAAGCAGCAGTGGGGCTGCAACCACCCAGACATGGCCTCTTGGTGTCCCGTCTCCTGCAAGTGCACCAGTCAGATTATCTGAATGCCACACGTTCACATGTGCGCTGACTGGTCAGCTTCAATAAAAATCTGTTTGTGTTGTGCATTCTCATCTAAAACCACCACCTTGTGAAAAATGTCAACTTTTTATGCTGTCAGAGAAAATTGTCTGTTTGACGTGTTCAGTAATTAGCAGGGATTAAAGAGGAAATTTACTTTGGCACACTAACTCTGAGGACAAACACTGCTAGCAGGAGCAGATGCCCTTTGACTTTATGTAAGGTGTAAACCGCCAGAAGAGGAAGAGAAGCAGGATGGATCTGGCAGAGGTGAGGAGGAAATATTAAAGAAATCACAAACAACATCCATAGTTTGAGACTACGCCTGCTAGCAGTGACTGCAGAGCCCTATTTTCCACCTGCATGTGTCTACAACACTTCCTCACTCACTGCCCACAATCTGTCAGATATGGGCCCCATCTCTCCTTCACACTCAGCACTGGTCCCCTAAAGGCTACTGTACTTCCTCTATACATATGACTGCTCTCCAACTCGCCCAACCAACATCATCATAAAATATGTGGATTACACCACTGTGGTCTGGGCTCATCTCAGTGCTCAGTGAACAATCTGACACTGAATGTTCTAAAAACCAAAACTTATTATGGACTTCAGGAAGCACCAACAAGACCACACACCCCTTGAAATAAATGGTGAACATCTGGAAATTGTCACCACCTTCAAGTTCCTTGGCACCCACCCACATCTCAGCTGATCTCTCCTGGACTCAAAATACCAAGGCCCTAGTGAAGAAGGTTCAGCAGTGGCTTAATTTCCTCCATGTCTTCAGGAAAAAAAAACATCTGGACAAGAAGCCACTGCTGGTCTTCCATTGCTCCTCTGTGGAAAGTGCACTGACGTACTGTCTGGGCGTATGGTACATAAGTTCCTCAGCCGAAAACAGGAAGTCAGTGCAGAGGGTTATCAGCACCGCCCAAAAGATCATCGACTGCCCTCTGCCCTCCCCGGAGGACATATCCAGAACCTGCTGCCTCAGGAGAATCAGCTCAATCACAGGAGACCCTTCACATCCTGCCCATTGCTTGTTTGACCTGTTACCCTCTGGACAGCGATTCAGGTCAGTTAATTCACACACCACCAGACTCACCAACAGTTTCTTCCCCTGGATCATACAGACTGTAAATAAACAATACCCCCCCCACACACACACACACAAAATGCCGTCTGTTTGCAGGTTGTGTAATTTATGTGTAATAATGTACAGTTTGTGTATTTAAATTGTTTTTTTCACTAATTTATTTTATGTTTCCTGTATAATTAAACACAGAGAACTAGACTTTGTCTTGAGTGGAGGATGCACAATTTTGTTGTACCATGTACAATGACAATAAAGGGCTATTCTATTCTAAAGTATCCTGTTGGACTGCTGCCAGAGTTTGTATTTTGTATTGTGCATGCACCTTTTCTTAGTTCCATTTTATCCTGCATTATATGTCTACATTACTGCATAATGCAAAAGGTATACTTCACTACATATATCTGATAATAGTTCCAAGAGTCATCCAACTGATAATTCAATAAACCTGCATGATGATGTAAAAGCTCATCCAGCTCACAATTCATAAGTTATTTGTAATGTGTGGAGTACAGTAAGTGTCACGTTTTCTTGTCACTGGTTGGCTAAGAGAAATAAACAGTCACATCCAGGACAAATCAATCTCATTCACCACCAAATTAAAGTGTTTAATTCAGGAAGCTCAGTAGTAACCACAGCTGTGTCATAACATTGACTGTATCTGATAGCATAATGGAAATATGAAGGCCCCAACTATACCATCCCAATAGGACCACTCCTTCCATGATCAAGACCAGCAAGATCATGATCATCACCACCTAACAGGTTGTAGGGCTGGACTGTGTGTAAGAGTTAGATTATAACCATCTTTAGAACCAGAAGATTATGAGTTTGCCACCAACACATTTCTTGGTATTATCCCATTTACCATTTTATTGGCTGCTGGACTGCTCTGCATTATTTTATTTGCTTGTAGTTTTCATGTCTGCTACTCTAAAAAACACTGACCAATGATTCGCTATGAGAAATAAAGCTATCATCTAAAAGAAGAAAAACATAAAAAATGTCAACACAATAGGAATAAAAAAGTATGTGCTAGTGACTGCTGAATGATGCAAAGTGCCCTTCAAGTTTTCGACTCATAGAAACAGGAAATTATGCTGATCCTACCAGATTATTGCCATCTTATTGCTTACCAGGACCCAATGCTACCTCTGTGCTTTGGCGCTAGCTCTTGACCAGACCTAACCTAGCTTGAGACACAATTATGCTATAAATAAATCTAATGATGGCATTTATGTTTAGATGGCAGAAGGGAACATACAAACACTCATTTTCTGAACATTACAATCCAGACTAGTACTCTCAGGAGTAGTAATTATTAACCTTGACCTTGAGCATAGTTTGGGTAAAGACCAAGTAGGGGACCATTGTGTGCAAGTTTCACTAAAATCTGACAAATACTCTAGGAGGAATAGATATTCTTGTGAATTGTGGATGGATGGATAGGCAACAGATGCCGTCCTTCGGCCAGATGGGCTAAAAATGAATTTTTAAAAAAGTGCTGTTTTGGCACCTGTGTCTCCATGTCTGCAGTGACTGCTCTGGTCTAAAGCATCCACAGCTCTATCTGAACTCTGAAATATGAGAGCCAATACATGTTCATCATTAGCAATGATATAGCCGAGTTTTGAATGACAGCTTACCTGCTGTATTAGCCCTGAAAATAGCATGACATCCAGAAAAGCACGATTAAACTGTCATTACATGACAGATTCAGCCCACCGTGACCAGTAGGGTGCCCCCCTTTTTTTTCAAATTGCATTCTTTAACTTTGACTGCTCATTTGAAAATAATATGCTTCTACTTTGGCACATGCAAGGCTGAGAGAGAGTGCCTCTCCTTGGGGGTCAACCCCACATGTCCTGGCTACACAGCGGGTTCCTGGTTCAAACTGGGCTGTGTCTGTGTGAGTCACGCTCATGCAGTCTACAGGTGCGGAGCACAGGAAGATCTACATGGCTCGTCTGGTTGGACTTCATCCTGACTGGATCCTTTTTCTCTTGAGTTTCCACTCTTCACTGAGTAGCAGGAGTTTTCATTTCAGCTCATCAAATATTCCACTCCAACTCAAACATTTGATTTCCTATTGCCACATAGTCACACGGACCACTACTGTGTGGAAATTTGTTCCTTTCCATGTGATAACAAACTTCTTTCATTGAAAATAAACAATTGGACTATATTTCTGTAACCTTGAGTGCATGGCAAAAAAAAAGCCTCTCTGCTCACATGTAGGAGTGAAACCAAGAAATAGGACACAGATGAGTGGGGCACCTGAAGTGAGTGAACAGGGGAGCTGGAAGGAGCTGCTATTCCCCAGCAGAGGGGTGATAAGGGGATGTGTTTTTCCTCTGCCAGTGGGTGCTGCGATAGCAGAGGTCCTCTGGTTTGCTCGGGCTTGATAAGCCCTGTCTTGCCATCCTGTGGTGCTTATCAACTGCAGCAGCGAGCCTCAACAGTTAGTCCCAGAGCCAGAAAATGTTTACAACTTTGGCGTCAGTTTGTCTTCCTGAGCTGCAGATTGTGTAATATGGGAAAAATAATTACATGTTTGTTAAAGCTGTTGTAGCTTTTATTCATGTCTATGATTAGCTGTAGATGCACTCTTTCTATACATGTCTATCTCTTTCTTTAAACTCACTCAGGCTAAGTAAGAATCAGACAGCTTATGTTAACACAGCTAAAATAACTTACTCTATCTGCTCCAACAGACAGCTTGCTGCATGTGTAATAAACAAGAAATGATACATTCCCCTTGTTGTTTCTTTTAATAAACCAGTAATAGAACAGAAAAGACAGAGGGAGGGAAATAAGTTTGCAGAAGCACAAAAGAGATGTTTTAATAGGCAGGAAGATACAGAGAGATCAGTTACATCAGCCTGTCCAGACTAACGACAGCTCATTTAGTCTGAGCTGTTATCTCACCACATCAAAACACAGTCCCTTTGGGTTAGAAACAGGATGCCTAAAAAAGAGCTGAGTGCATCTGAAACTGACAGAAGATCTCAGAGCTCAGTTCAGCAAATTATTATTATGTTTGTCCAACGTACTTGTAAACTAAGAATAAATATGGCACACAGACAGAGAGAGAAAGTAACACTTATGAAAGTTCGTAAATGTCTTGAGAAACAAGCATGAAGGTTTTACTTGCACCATTGTTTGGACGTCACTCATGACTGATCAAGTGGTTATTGTTCATTATCCACATCACTAGAAAAGAAAAAAATATATGAAATGTACAATTTCTTCTGGTATGCTCCTTGACCTGATCTCAAATCTGGGTGAAGATAAAATCATTCCTGTAAATATAAAGTTTTTTTGATAAGAGTGGGATATTTGTGGTGTACTGTAGTATTATGCATTACTTGAAGTAGTGTTAGTACCATTAAAAATGAAATCACTAACTGAACTTCTGAACTAGACATCTGCATCTGAGCTTTGATGTTGAATGTTTGTCTGAGAGAACTCAAACATATCGGTTTTAAAGCAGGGCGATAACTGAGGCAGAATGATAAAATGGTATTTCCCACAATCATGAAGAATTATGTCCAGATGGGATATTTTCGCACAGCAAAATTAATATCATATTGCAACGTTCAGTAATAGTGCAAGAGGTAGGGTCTGGCATGTGGAGGTTGCAGAAACGTGAATTTGAAAACACTGGCCTTACATGTTATCCGGGCTTTAGCAGAATGGTCCAGTGTTTAATCGTTTAATTAGTTGCTGGACTGAAATCTTTCGCTTTCTTTAGAGGGTTTGTGTAGCTGCTATTCCAAGTCACTCCTCTTCATTCACGTGGCATCAATATTTTTGTGCACTTTTAATCACATCTCCCTCTTGAAGCTCAGTATGCCTGTTTTCCGCCCCTCAACCTTTTCAACAAAGGCCTCATCCACGCTCCACGTTGCACTCGAGTATCACCTGTAGGAAGCGAGTTCCTGCTACAGGAACAGTTAGAAAGGCTTCTAATGAAAGCAGAGTGCTGGAGTTGTGCAGCTTCCTTCCTTTAACTGAGTGCCTTTAGATGCAGCACAATAAAGCTTGCCGACAGTATCCTGACCTTGCCTCATAAACTTTCAACACACAAAACAAGCGAAAATCTGAAGCAAAGCACATGGATAACAGATCTCCATGCCAGGGCAATGACAGATCACTTTTATCGATAAATACTTGAAAGATGGACTGCTGTAGCGTGACAAACACTGCATTTTTTAATCTGTATACAGTAGCTGGTGCTGCACAATCTTCCCTGTATTGTCCTGAAAAGGAATGGGTAAATAGTTTGGGGCCTTTGTCAACTGAAGTGCTTCCCAGAGTGTGACTGTAGTTATTGTTTTATGATGGGTACATGTTCAACGAGTGGGCAAAAACTGAGCTCCCCCTGCACACCCAAATAAATATAACAGGCCTAGTTCATGTCAGGCATTAGCAGATGGGTATTGTTCTTTCTCGTTGGTAGCAATACTCACTTAATCACCATAAAGCAGATGTTCATTAAACAAACATTTAGAGAGGGGACACAAACGAACTGCAGAGGAAATGGGTGAACAGTGGTGTATCCCAAACACAATACAGGGCAACACATTTTTTCACGCGCAACTGCGAAAATGGAATGAGAGAGAAGAAACCCAAGAACTGAAGAACCAACAGGCAGTTCACAACAGTCATCAAAATTACACAACATACTGATATAATATATCCTAATATTTTCCCAAAGCGTTTATGTAAAATGATTTTATGGTTGTAGAATTAAAAAGTACAACTTTCCAATTGGGCACCTTTACTGAGACTATAAAAATGTGTTTGTGCATCTTTTCACAGTTTGGCTGGTTTATAATATTTTTAATTCTGTTTAACTTTCTTCATATTTCCTTCATCAGGTGCTGATGCTGTTTAGTGTAGTTAGAAAAGTTAGAGTAGAGTGGGGCAAGTTGCTTTTCAGACAGCAGTCCAACACAATATATACATGCATGCATACATCGCATAACATACCAAACAGAAGGACTGGGTCCAAAATGTAATACACTAGCAGCATGAACCATGCGTGAAGGTCTTCAAAATGTATTTAAAAAGTAACAGGAGATGGAACAAAGGACTTTTTGACTCAATGTTAACCAAACCAGACTTTCGCCTTGATGGAAGCATCTGGAACTCAACATGTAAAGGATGCCGAGGGTCTGAAATGATGGTTTGTGTGCTTGAAAAGATGCTTACTTCTGGTCACACTAGTTAACAAGTTCACTGACTATTAACATATGTACAAAAGTGCTTTAAAGCGATACCACAAAACTAATGCCAAATGTAGGTAATAAAATATAACAAATGAAAAATTGAGCAGACATGTCCTATTAGCCTATTTTTTTCTTAATAAAACTGTGTGCGTGTGTGTGTGTGTGTGTGTTTGTGTGTGTGTGTGTGTGAGTAGGCGAATCTGTTTTGTTAGGTTCTCTGCACAGCACTAAGCTACAGTAAGTGTATGTGGGATAAACTCAGAGTAAATAACAGCCTGTGTGTTTGTAGCAATGAGCTAATCTCTCATTTAGGCTCACATGTGCATTTGGACTATAGTAGATCTCTGTAAGGCATGTCAGGGTGTGAATACATACATCTTGCTTCTTAGTAGGACCGCCTGATTGTTGTTTTTGGTGTCTTTGTGTGATTTTGGGGACTATCAAAAAAAAAATAAAGACAGATTTGTCAGATCAAAATCCATTTTTCTGTTTCAAAGTTACTCAAACATATGTTCATTCATTGCAGTATACCGTGCCAAGAAGTGTTGCAGAACTTCACTTCAATCAGCTTCAAAGAAATCTTACTGAATGCTGTTACCAAATGTCTGTGCAAGAACTCGGGAGTTCTCACGAAGCAGTGACCTCTGGAGCTGAAAAATTATTCAACTTGGAAGTGAAAGAAAAAAGCTCCAGTTTTGCCATTTGAATGACCACTCAAGACTGATGTTTACTAAACAGAAAAAATGGTTCTGCTCTCTGTTGTATTTATCTTTATATTATTTATGAGAATTTCCTAAATCTGGGATAAAGTATGTCTTTTCTTATCTTACATTCACTCTTCATAACACCCGTGATTTTTTTTGTAACTCGTTCCAACTTTTTAGTCGCAGTTTATGGATGCAGCTTGCTAACCGAGCTTGTTCGCATTAGGTGATAACTCATCCATATATGGCTACTCCTGGTGATGCTGATGATTATAAAACTGAAGTCATGGCTTCAAAACAGAACTTCACTTCTTTTATATACAGTCTATGCTTCTCAAACCCTTTCAGAGTCACTTGTGTCTCAACAAACATTGACTTCTGTGACTTATTGCAAGTTTCACATTGCACATTTCATGAAATACATTCCTGCATCTGGGAAAAGTGCCTGAACCATTTACATGTCCTTGTGTGTTACACCAAAGACTAACACCCTGACAAATGCTCCTTGAGAGCAGCGCACCATTTTCTCCAGAGTGTCATTCTCACTGCAGCACTCTGGGTACCCCCCACCCCCACCCCCCTCCCATTCTTGGCCTTAATAATAAATAAGCCCCATGGGTCTTTACATCTGCTTATCGCTGCTGCCACAATAATCTGACACAGACGTTTGCTGAGCCTGACATTTACACAGAAGACTGGGAGAACAGTTCTCTTTCGCATCCTGTAAATCTGCTTGGTATTAGCTGGTATAAGACAGCTGCACAGCCCAAATCTATAAGCTTCGCTCAGGAATGCCTTGGTCATGTAAGGGGTCGCTCACTCACGGTTCATTATTTCAGTGAGCAGGAGATACATCCCTGGTACAGCAGTGATGTGAGAGTTTAAAAGGTCAGGTCTTCCTGCAAAGAAATTCAAGACTGGCACGGAACTGGTTATTTGTTAATGTATCTCATCAAGTTTTGTGTAAAGTTGCTTTAAAACACTTTGAAATACTTCCATAGTTCTATTTAATCAAAGGTAATCAGTTAGTATACAGCAGTGAGACATGTCATGTAACCTTTAAAAGTATCCTTCTTAAATGTGTGTATGACTTAGCTGTAATTATATGATAAATAGACTGGTTCTTATACAGCACTTTTCTACTCTACCTGAGCACTCGAAGTGCTTTAAACAACATGCCTCATTCACCCACTCACACCCATTCATATAAGCTCTTTTCGCTAAGCTTAAGTGCTTTCTATCTAACATTCACACTCCACATCAGAGAGAAACTCAGGGTTCAGTATCTTGCCCAAGGATACTTTGGCATGCAGACTGGAGCAGCCAGGGATCAAACCACCAAGCACCACCACTAGAATACTGGCTGGACACCATCAACATCAAATGGACTAAAAGGACTGTTATTTTTAGTGCTTTTTTTGTAATATTAACCACTGAAAGCCACATTCACTTTTCAGTTTAAACAGCTCTACACAGTCATATGAAAAAAGTACACCTCTTTTAAGGTTTTCCATATCAGGACATAATAATTAGTTATGCATGACTTCATCAGTCGCTTACATCATTGTGAAGGAATGCCCCAGTCTTCTTTGCAGTGTTGCTTCAGTTCATTGAGCGGTCCTGCATATTTGCGCATATTAAACAAATATGTAGGACCGCTTTTTTGCATTTGTGCAATATTTCTAAAATTAGAAACATCCTTTCTCAGACTGATGCTGAAAAGTTAATCCATGCATTTATTACTTCTAGGCTGGACTATTGTAATTCATTATTATCAGGCTGTCCTAAAAGCTCTCTGAAAAGCCTTCAGCTGATTCAAAATGCTGCAGCTAGAGTAATGACAGGGACTAGAAAGAGAGAGCATATTTCTCCCATATTGGCTTCTCTTCATTGGCTCCCTGTTAAATCTAGAATAGAATTTAAAATACTTCTCCTCACATACAAGGTCTTTAATAATCAGGCCCCATCTTATCTCAAAGACCTTATAGTACCATATCACCCCAATAGAGCACTTCGCTGTCAGACTGCTGGCTTACTTGTGGTTCCTAGGATACCTAAGACTAACCAGCTCCCAGCTTGGATTCAGGAGACAGACACCCTCTCTATTTTTTAAGATGATGCTTAAAACGTTCCTTTATGATCAGGCTTATAGTTAGGGCTGGATCAGGTGACCCTGAACCACCCCTTAGTTATGCTGCTACTGGCCTAGGCTGCTGAGGGGTTCCCATAATGCACTGTTTCTTTTCATTCTCCTTATTTACTCTGTTTATACTGGTTTAACTCAACTGAACTTAATTTAGTTTTATGTATTTTAAAACATTAAAAGGATTAAAAATCAGAAACCTTTCATATGGGAGCAGCTGCTGCAACGTGATCCAGGATCTCAGAGGCATTTTTGATGAGTCAACAGCTAGGAAAAAAAGCAAAAGAGACTGACTATAGTTGTTGATTCAAACATGATGAACGTTTAATAACTGCTATAATTTTAAACTGAGAAAATGCATCTACCCATAGAAATTACTCATGTTTCATATTATGTTCTGTGGTTGTATCTTACCGAGGGAGAAAATATATATGTTTACTCTGACAGTCTAAATTTCACAGGGAATATGAATGACAAGATAGAGATTCATTGCAGGTAATTATGTCTATAGTTGCATAATCAAAACTCTACCCTCACCACTAAGAACTCTCCAACCATCAGCAACAGCAATCAATGATTGTCATGTCATCATAAATCTCTGATTTATATTTCTACCATAACTGACTACATCTTTTACGACAGTATGTATTTCACCACAAGCATGTGAAATATTCTCATTGTGCTCCGCAAATATACACATGCAATTTAAAGAATCAGTTCACTATATTACTTAACATGAAAAACACACAAAAAAGACCAGCATATTTTCTCACTCGCCTCTTACAAATATAGCTGCACAGATATAAATTATTTATTTATTTTTCTCCAGTTTTACCTTGTTCTTTAATAAAATATTCCTAGCAATGTTATCAATATTAGAAGATACTCCAAAATTCCAGATAATGTCCAAAATATATGTCCAAAATCTTTTGTTGTACTACAGTAAAATAAGGGTCAGGGTAAGAACATTTAGGCAATGGGCAGCACAGTGTTGTAGTCGTTAGGACTGTCTGTTTGCGTGTCCTCCCTGTGCCTGTGTGGGTTCACTCCAGATGCTTCCGCTTCTTCCTACAGTCCAAAGACATGCATGGTAGGTTAGTTTGCAATTCTATACTGGCCACAGGTGTGAATGTTACTGTGAATGGTTGTCTGTCTCTCTGTGTTGGCCCTCCAACAGACTGGTGACCTGTCCAGGGTGTACCCTGGTCCCTCCCACCCCGGCCCCAAGAGTGCATAAAGATATGGCTAGAAACTTAGCGTTTTCCTCATGTCGCAATGATAAAAAAAATCCTTCCAAAAGCCCCAGCCATCCAAGAAGCATCTAACAACACAAAGCTCTGAGCTGCCGGGACAAAGCACTGCACCACCTTGCCGCTCTGCACTGAAGTCAGGCACCATCATTCCCTGTCAGTCACAATTATTTTATGATTATATGTATTTAAACATTAAAAGTCCCATAATAAAATCTTGCAAACTACCCTTGTATTTACTGAGCAACTCAAAATAAATTATCTGTAGCACTGAGTTTATTCAACATTTAAAATGTTAATGTTTTATTATTGCCCACTGTCTGAGAATAATTGCCTGTTATTATACCCATAACCACAGCCTCCTGGTGACCTTAAACATTGAGCAATTTGTACAACTCAACCACAGGTTGTTAGATTTTAAATTAACTGTGACTTCCAATATTTACGGTATTTGATTTCACTTAAGGTGTTAAACTCTGATGAGAGGAGGGAACATGTATAGTCTTCCATATATAGTTAATAAACTCTGCATTGCCCTTATGTATTTAACATGCCTTCTGTAATAACTCAGATGTGGGAAAATATCAGATTTATATTTTTAACACATAGCTTGTCTAATGTGGCTGCTAGAAGAATAATTAAAGGGATTCTGCTGCACGGCAAAACTTGCGTAGCATTCCTCTGTTTCCACCAGCTGCCAAACACTTCTGCAGACTGTAAATGTTTTTAAATACTCTGAGTTTTAATCATTAAGTCACTGGTTTCATCATAGCTCCTCCCAGCTGTGTAGTCTGTCCTGTTGTTTGCGTGACAAGTCCTTTACTCTTTTTTTCCTCCCATTACTACATCTCTGTCATGCCTGAAAAATCCAATCTCGCTACATCCTGTGCATTGAAAGCCCTCTCCTCATGTTGTTTGGGCTACATTTATTTCTCATTTAGCACCCCCTCCCTCCCTCTTTCAATCTATTTCTGTGGGAAGTCCTGGGTTGTGGCCCAATCATTTTAGTTTTTATTAAGATGTGGTGATAGCATGGCAGGTTGATTGCCGCACGGAGCCGCATGAGGAAAGGGTGCGGCAAAGGCCCTCAATTAGACGTCATTTAAAGAAGCCCATGCTAGATAAAGCAATTACCACATCACTGTAGGGAAGTTGTATGACATCTGGCTATACTGCAGAGGAAGCTGCAGCTCTGGCTATCAAAGCCTTTCATCCAACAATAATATTGCAGCAATTCCTTTCAAGTTGGGTAGTTTATATATAAGGATAATCAGCGTGGAAGAATAGAACAGGGGTGATATTGAATGCCCTTTAACGCATCTCCACTTGCTGCTGTGCATGCAATTAGTTTGACATTTAAAAAGCAAAGAGAAGAATGCGGCTTAGCACTGACATTATGAAGTTCTTGACACGTCACCTGTCGCCTTTTTTGAACGCATTTCTGCACCAGAAGAAATGTCACACTTTAAATTTAATAGAGTTTTATCATACATCTAATGCTTGCGAGTGGCCTGGGATCAGATGTTGCTGGTGTTATCTTTGTAATTGAGGAAACTAGAAAGTAAAGCAAAGAGTTATCTCTGTGTGTGAGCAAACAGAAGAAGTCCCACGGCACTGCAATGCAAGTCTCCAACCCTCCACCCCCCACCCCTCTGGCCTGTTACACATACTCCCTTAAATAGACCACATACTGTGTCTGTAAACAGTGGGCATGACTTGAAATGAATCTGTGGAAATAATAGGAGTTCATGAAGTCAAACCTACTACAAATTACACCTGCTTTCTTTTAATCTTTGATAAACTTTCACAGCAGAAAATGGATGGATGGATGGATGGATGGATGGATGGATGGATGGATGGATGGATGGATAAACTTTCACATTTTGATGAATCTTTTTTTTACATTCTAACTAATGCTCAAATCAAATTCATCAAGCTGTAGTGTGCTTACTCCTGAAAGTTGAGCTTCTCTAAATCTTCTGGGATTAAAAATACTGACCCTTCCTGAACAGCCACACCTTTTTAAAACTGCCTTGAGAGGGTCAGTTGCTCTTCATCTTTCTGCTGTCGTGAAAAAGAACAAAAGTCTTTCTCTCTATCACGTTTTGCACATGTGGTTTTGGTCCCACTGTATTCATAGAGTACGTACATTTTTCTGTCTGCACTCTGTTGTGACTGATGCCTGTTGCACTTCCCATGGTAACATGATAAGCACACATAGCATTAGTTCCTGCTCACACCTGTTAACCATTCAAACTGAGCAATGCAGCTATCAGCAACTACAGGCAGTTGCATGTAAAGTCTTTGAAGTACTGTATTTTAATTATGATGAAGAGGCCACAATTCACTGACATCAAGGTATTTTTCTTATCAACACCTTATCAGAAAATGCCTTTTGGCCCCATGCTATAGTTTTCTGGGTGACCCCAGTTTCTTGAGGGTTATAAATTCACCCAACACTACAGGGATGCTATTTATGGACATAACTGCTCTTTACTTAAATAGTGTCGAGGGCCACCACAACATAAACGTGATGACCATTCATGATTGTCCTTGATTGCTAGCATCCAACATGCTGATTACCCGCCTGCATAAGCTTCCCTCCGAGCGGGCTTATCAGGGTATACAACTGTTGCTCTTAAGCTCCAGCCACAGGAAATGAGCGGTGAGGTACAGACGGGGTTGTGGTGAAAGAGAAGTTTGAGATGGAGACAAGGAGCATCAACTGCTATCATTCTAAGAATTCCGGTTTGTATCCAAATAGTATTGGGAATTACCAAGAATGGTCTGAAAAGAGAAAATATCCAGTAAGGAGCAGTTCTCTGGGTGAAAATGCCTTATTGACATCAGAGATCAGAGGAAAATGGCCAGACTGCTTCAAGCTGATAGGAAGGCAACAGTAACTCAAATAGCCATGTAGAAGAGCATCTATGAATGTACAACGCATTGAACCTTGAAGCAGATGAGCCACAGCAGCAGCAGAAGACCACACTGGGTCCTGTTAGCTAAGAACAGGAAACTGAGGCTACAATTCACAGGCTCAATAAAACTGGACAATAGGAGATTGGAAAAACATTGCCTGGTTTATTGAGTCTTGATTTCTGCTGTGATATTCAGATGGTAGGGTCAGAATTTGGCATAAACACAATGAAAGCATGGATCCATCCTGTTCAGGCTGCTGCTGGTGGTGTTGCAATGGTGTGGGGGATATTTTCTTGGCACATTTTGGACCACTTAGTACCAGCTAAGTGTCACTTAAACACCACAGCCTACCTGAGTGTTGTTGCTGTCCATGTCATCCCTTTATGACCACAGTGTACCCATCTTCTGATGTCTGTTTCCAGCAGGATAATGCACCATGTCACAAAACTCAAATCATCTCAAACTCAAATGGCCTCTACAGCCACCAGATCTCAATCCAGAACAGCGCCTTTGGGATGTGGTGGAACAGGAGAGTCTCATCATGAATGTGCGGCAGACAAATCTGCAGCAACTGTGAAATGATGTCATGTCAATATGGACCAAATAGCAATACCATAAAAGCTTGAATACACTAACTAGATTATAACAACTGGTTTAAATGTTTTTTTAACAAGTGAAATGATCAGATAGCCTTGGAAAGCAGTTATTTTAAAATGAATTTGAAGAAAGAGCACAGAACTGTAAAATTGTGTATTTGGGAAATGTAACATCATTCTTTTTTTCTCCTGCATGTTTCATCTTTCTCTGTAGTCTTAGTTCTTTGAAATGAGTAGAGACCAGATCCTCTCTCCTCCGGTCATCTCATCGTTAGCTTCAAGAGGCACCCACTGAGCATCTGAAGTGAACCACTTCTTTAACCCACCTCATTGCAGTGCCCCCTGCTACTGTTGTCACATCACTTCAGCATTAAACGGCTGCAGTTGCACATAGAACTAATGAAAAATGTAGAGTAGAAAGAGCAGGACTGCAAGCAACACTTTTAGCTTTTAGAAAGAAAGTTGCTTTATAATATTAACTATATATCTATATCAATCTATATATCTCTGCACAGGATTTTCAACACATTCCAGTGAACTACATGCTGGTTCAGAGAAATTCTGCAACACATATGAATACAGTCTCAGCCATGTCAAATGCACCATACATACACTACCTCTAAAAGTATTGGAACAGCGAGGCCAATCCCATTATTTTTGCTGTTGACTGAAAAAATTTGGGTTTAACGTTAAAAGATGAATATGTCACAAAAGAGCAACATTTCAGCGGTTTTTTTTCCCAGGTATTTATAAATGGATCTGATAGACAATTAGCCCCTTTTGTCTGAACTTACCCATTTTTCTTGTGAGCCAAAGCATTGCTAATGAACGTCTGACATGCAGGTGTGTCCTCTTACATTGATAAAATAATAAAAATAGCTGAATGTCTGAATTTTGCCTGTGCAGACTGTGCGTTTCTAGTTTAAGGAGTAACCAACATGAAAACCAGAGAGCTGTCTATGGGTGAAAAACAAGCAATTGTGAAGCTGAGAGAAAATGGAAAACTTTCTATTGCAAGGCAATTTCACAGGTCACCTGGTGGAGGCAACCCACCTCCAAGCAATTATGGTACAACCCAAACTGACTGCAGTCACTCTCAGATAGACTGTCAAAGGTTTGCAAATGATTTCCATCTAATTTATAAACACAGACAAGTTAGCAACACATTACAATCAATCTGAGTCAGTCTGCGCTGATGAGCGCAACTCATCTGCAGCAAGTCTCTTTGCAATAAGGATCGCGACTCGACTGGTTGCCAGCTGGTTGTGTTCTGCTTATATTCCTATATAGAAGCAAGGTTGCTGAGTGCCTATGACATTTAGCAGTTAAACTGCCATCGTGCAGCAACTACATCACTATTTGTGGAGGAATTTCTGTTTTAAATCTGTGAGGTTCTGGCTGAGCTCTGAATATAAGTAGTTAATGTGAATTTCTGCGTATGCAGACATCAACAACAGATGGCAACACATTTGCAATTTTTGCTGATTTATCACAGTTAATTGTTGTATTATAACAAACAGATTGCATGTAATTGTGTACTTGGCATTCAACAGCAATTCAATTGCAGACTGATCAGCATTTTATCAAAACACCAAAATCACTCTGAAGACACCAACAACTGAAGGTTGCAGATCTGGTACCCATCTTCAAATCAACCATTTGAAAGGCAACAAGACTGCAAGTTCGATGCACACAGTAAAAATAATAATTTAGCTTATCTCCAACCATGGTTTTGTCTTCTGAGTCTTCTTATTAGACTACTGTAAGATCCAGCCAACCATTTTCCTCTGCTTATCCAATTCATAATATGAACTAAAAATTCTAATCACCCAGTCTCCTTCTTATAATCTAATGGATTACCCCATTTTTCTACTTCAGCTACATTTACAGACTGTTCTTTCTATTCAATATTCAGTAATATTTTTACCTTCCTGTATCTGGTATTCTGGGCTCCACAGGCAGAACAGACCTGCAGCGCTGCTCTTACCATGAAACAGATTAAAAACAGAAACAGTACAAATGTGTCCCAATGGATGCACTAGTTTAAAAAAAACTTACAAGTATCCCCACTGCCTCACAGTGAGTAAAGGTCAGCACTGACTTCAGGAATTCTCCTCGTTTTCTTTATCGGGCCTCATAAATCCAGCTGGATTGCTAAAGATATTGCACGTGTCTCTTTGGATCTGACGCACATTTTTGTGGAAAGCTGGATGTGATTTTGAATACATGCAACACCCAGCCAACAAAAGATTAATTGCGTTACAGTTTCAATTTATGAGGAGAAAAGACCTGGATTTTTGTCTGTCACACTAACTGGTCTCTGTTTCTAATCAGCCACATGCATATCTTTACATGGAGGAGTCTTCTATATGCAGAAATGTGGTGTCGCTCTCCTGACTGTCCAACAAAGTATGCAACATTGCACACAGTCTGTGTAAGAAGAGTAATCCTCATGCTTACATAGAGGTCTAAACTGGATAAGAAGTTCACTTTAAAATAACAATGCATGGAGAGCTGATCTTTGCATGAGAAAGCTAAATAAAAGTCCTGTCAGTTCACCACAGCTCAATTTTATTTATATAGTTTCAGTTCACAATGACATCGTCTGACAATATTTATATACAATTTCAGATGAACAACAAATTAGATTATTTCTTTATTTATTTAACTAAAATTAAATCAAAATGGAGAGGCAGTGCGTGAACAACTAAGTATACCCTATGATTCAGTAGTTTGTAGAACAACCAGCCAAGCCACCCAAGGGTCTCCGTTGTCGGCGGTGGCCTCCACCAGAGGTGTCCCGGCACCGCCTTAGACATCAGCCACCTGCCAAACCACCTGATGGACTTCTTTGCGATTATCGGCCACCTGTCAAGCCACCAGAGGTGCCCCTTTGTCATGGCTGGCCTTCTAAACAACTGAATCCCTGCAATTGGCCACCCAGCCAGCCTCCAGAGCTTCCTCATCTCTGCCACTGGCCACCCAGACAGTCTCCACAGCTTCTTCATCTTAGCTGCTGGCCACACACTCAGACTCCAGAACTGTTTTGTCTCCACTGCTGCCCATGTGGCAAGTCCCAAGAACTGTTCTGTTTCCGTTGCTGGCCTCCATGGCCTGCCTCCAGAGTTGCTCCATCTCAGCCGTTGACCTCCTGGTCTGTCTCCTGAACTTCTTCATCTCTGCCGCAGGCCACAGTCCCCCTGACCTTGTCCCATGGCCTTTGCGGCCTCCAGAACTGCTTTGTCTACCCTGGCCTCATGGCCAGGTAGACCCCCCAGAAATGTGTTTTGTTTTGGTCTCTGGTGTTCCCTGTTCGTTTGTTCTATATCAATTCAAGAACAGCATCATCCAAAAGATACATTAATAATGATGGATATGGACAGGTACAGGCATGGAGGGAGTTGTTTTGTGTTGTATTGTTTGTGTTTTGAGATTAAAGTAGCTGTATGATTAAAAAGGTAGCCATTAAATGCTACTCTCAACCTGCTCTGAACACTGGACATCAAGCAATTGCTGTACTAGTGTGCTGTTAATTTTATGGTTTATTCTTATTTGAAGTGACCATTTATTCATCAAAACAGAAGAAAAAAGTGCATATGTGGGAATGAACCTCCAAAACTCAGTTAGACTTTTACACATGTGCTTTTCCAAGAAAGTCCTGATACTAAACGAAAGCAAACTGAAGTAGTAATCAATCATCCAACTCTTTCCCACTTTGATCCCCTCTATGCTTACTGACTCATGTGCCATTACAGCAAAAAAAGACTGTTTCTGACAGATGGGCCAAAGGAACAGAGTTTGAAAACAGGACAGAGAGGTCTGTGAAGTAATTTATGTTGAATAACAGCACATGAAGAGCCAAGACAAAAGGAGACAATTAAGCCTCGATGTCTTGTTGATTTTCCATAAATCTGCATCTTACGGTGGGGTTGTGGCTGAGGAAAGATAAATTGCTTAATGGCTTTCCTGGAATGCAAAGTTCACAGGAAGGCTAGATTAAAACTGATTTCAGCAGATACAACAATGCTTTCTCTTGCTTTCTACTTTAAAGTTCAAAGCTTGTCAGTTTTTTGTGTGCCTAAACAAGCCTACACATTCCTTTCGAGCAAGAACAACAGCATCTGTGTGATGAAATCTCCAACATATTCCATATAAAATTGAGTGTATTACAAAGTGGAAAAGACGTTATCCTGAATGTTTCACAGATTTGGTGATACAGATAAAATCTTAATCTGCCTTAATAACTACGACTTTTCATGCAGGGTTCACAACATGAACTGAGAGAAATAAACATTGGTCAAGCTTTTATTCAGACTAATTACACTGAAAGTTTCTGGCCTATACTTGGGAAGATAACATGGTTGGGAAGATCCTAACCATGAAAATGCTCTCAAAACTTGCTTCTATTTTTCTTTTGATAGCTGTCACTTTGCTTGTTTAATAAAGAGACAACATGGTTAAAGATGTGTTTTTACCATCAGCTTCTATTTCTCTCAATTATGGAGCAGCTTAGAGTCTAATACAAGAGGTTATGTGGATGGATGGAGCATCACAGTTTATATATATATATATATATATATATATATCAAAGTACATGTAATTTTTGGGTGGAAGGCTACCCCTAAGATGTATTTTTTTTACTATATTTTTGATAAAACTCAAATGTTCATGAGGCTCGATTTCATCATGATTCAGTGTTGCTTGTTGTGGTTTTGGAGGTCTCGTATTCCTATTCCTATTCCTATTCCAAGGGTCGAGCTGGCTGACGGCCTCCACCTCTCCGGGGTAGTGCCTGAGATTCCCACTTTGCTGTGTGGCACATCTGAGCCTCATCCAGCTGCAATCACTCCTTCTATTTAAGAGCCAGTTCCAGCCTTCTGTCTTCACCAGAGTCTCTGTTGTCCTTTGTGGTAATAAACTCGATCCTATTTCGTCTTTCGTGAAGCTTTTCTTGTCTTTAACTTGTTATACCCCCTTGTTACAGAGATTTCCCCACATCTCACTCACCTGCATCGCTCGGACTGGCTCCCTCTCTGCTTACCCCGGTAACCGTCAGCCTCGGGATAATGTCTCAAGATATTACTTTGTGTAGATTCTTTTTTTGAAATTGACTGGCTTAATGTTACCAATTAACTTCTTGTAAATAGTTCCTGCTGTCTCATCGTTTATGCATTTGAGTCCTCCTCTTAGCTTCGGCTGATGGTCGTGACAAAAATGAGGTACACCGTAACTGTGGTGGGTAAGTAGTGGACAGGTGATGCTAATCACTGCACTTGATTAATCGATCATCAGTGTGTGCACCTCTATAAAAGCAGAAATTTTGGCAGTTTGCTGGTCTAAAGCATTCAAGTATGTGTTAAATCAATGCAACACTTGTCCCAGAAGTGGAGATCCCAGCAATTTATTTATTTCAAGTCAGACCACCCAGTGCTCAGCGAAACTGGAAAAAACTCAAGAGCTATATCTCAGACTCTACAGGCCTCAGTTAGAATGTTAAATGTTAAAGTTCATGACAGTACAATTAGAAAAAGATTGAACAAGTATGGCTTGTTGGAAGGGTTTCCAAGAAAAAGCCTCTTCTCTCTAAAAATGAACATGGCAGCACAGGTTTGTAAACTTGCATCTGAACAAACCACAAGACTCCTGGAAGAAGGTCTTTCAGTCAGAGAGCAAAGCGGAGATGTTTAGCCATAATGTAGAGCCAGCATTTGGAGAAAACCAAACACAACATATCAGCACAAACACCTGATATCAACTGTCAAGCGTGGGGCTGGAGGGGTGAAAATTTTGCAGCAACAGGATCTGGGCACCTGGCAGTCATTGAGTTTACCCCGAATTCTTCTGTAAACCAAAGTGCTGAGGCCATGTAGCTGACGGCTAAAGCCTGGCCAAAATTGGGACAAGCAACAGGACAAGAATGACTAAAAAAGAATCAAACTGTTGCAATGTCCCAGTCAACCAAATAATATGCTGGCGGGACCTTAAAGGGGTCGCCCATAAACGAATGCCCACAAACTTCAATGAACTGAAGCAATGTTGTAATGAAGAGTGGCCCGAAATTCCTTCATATTGATATGAGAGACTGATCAAGTTATATAGAAAGTAATTACTCCAAGTTATTGCTGCTAAAGGGTGGTTCTACCAGCTATTGAATCATGAGGTGTACTTAGTTTTCATGGGACTGCATAGAGTCCTGTGAAAGCTTTTATTTTCACAGGACAGTTAAACAGTTCACTTTGTAAATTCAGTGTCAATTTGATGCCAAAAAACCCCTCAAAACAACAACCAAAAAACAGTCAGCTATGGTGCCATATCTCAACAACTGCAATAACTGCCTCTTTCTGTGCATCAACAGTCGGGCTCCTGGGTATTGTGGCATTTTTAGACCCAGAGATATGCCAAAGAAAACACCTCGGTTTCTATAGCATAAACCATTAGGCTCATAATAATCTGGGATAATCCTGTTATTTTGTTAAGTTACATTACCCTCTTTTTTTCCCCACAAATAGTGTGTGTGTTATTTAGTAAAATTCCATGAACAGACAGGTTATCATACCTATACAGTTGTCAGAAGTTTGCATACATTCATCATGGGCATGAATGTCATTGTAATTTGGGGCTTTTAATGATTTCTTTGAACTCTACCAATTCTGCAAAGAAGAGGGGTAAGATATCCGGCTAGAATTATGCCTGAAGCTTGTTGATGGTTACCAAAAGCATTTGATTAAGATGCAATTTGTTAAGGCAAGTGAGCAAATATTACTGAGGGTGTGGATTCAAGAAAAGCCAAAATAAATTCAAACTTTTGCACCCAGTTCTTTTTTTAAAAAAAGTCATCAAAGATGTATGCTGTACAATCAAAACAGTTCAAAGAAATCATTAAAAGCCCCAAATTACCATGACATACCCATGATGACGATATTCAAACTTCTGACCACAGCTGAAGACTAATCATCTCCTGGCTTTAGCGGCTTTCTCAAAGAAGACATTTAAGTTTTATAGATGTTCTGATGTGTTTTTTCAAAAGAAAGCAAATTGTGTATTTTCTAAAGCTTATTTATTTAGATATGAAAAGTAGATAACCATGATATCACTATTACCCATAAGGCCTCAACCTCTGTCTAATCACTGGATCAAACACTGGCACTACATTAAAGACTCTTGGGTATACCCGCAGTGAAATGTGAGATTGAGAGCATGTACTGTTATCGAACAGTCTTGGCAAATGTAAACAGTTCTCACGCTCTCTGAAAATGCCAAAGGACTACAGCTAAGTGAGGAAAACTATCCTCAAAGCTCAAGGCAGCCAAATTAAGATATAATAATGGTTTCAGATTGGAGTTTTTTCCAGGGTCCAGAGCTGCAGTGGGAAAAATTTGTAAATAAAATGGAGCCAAACAGCTCCAGTTTCTTCTTTTTTTAAATAACTAAAATCTGCCCAAAATAGAAAAAAAAAAAAGAGTTGAAAAAGAGGAAGCTGATGTGAGGGGGTGCCTGTCACTGTCATGAATGAATGACTATGGCAGTTGGACCCCCCCCCCATGTTTTTTCAAATTTGCCAATTAGCTCACTATAGCTCTTCCCACTCAAACAGCCTTGTTATAGCAAGCCAGAAATCTGAGCAAAATTGTACAGTGCACAGTGATTGAATAATAAGCCAGTATCAGAGCTGCAGGGGTTCTATCTGTCAACATTTGGAAGTGATTTCCCAAAGGGTCTGGAGACAAAAATGCTCTCAGTTCCAAGAGAAGTAGAAAGGTGTTGCTGGCAGTGATTATGCTCATTCATAAAGGTCCTGGCACATTTGAAGGACCTCTGGCCTCAGGTACTTTGGTGAGGAATCTCAGATTGTCACCACACTCCCAGTGGGAGCCACTTAAGGGGTCAGCCCAATCTGAGCCAGCGTATACCTGGGTGATTTTCAGTGGCAAAGCAAGCAGGGGCATGCATGCTGTATGTAAGTACAGTACAGCTGTATGTGACTCAATAGCTGAAGGTAAAGCACTGAAATACCATGATCACAGCTGCACACACTGTGAAATGACTAAATGCAGCGTTTGACAAAGTAGCCTTCAGATTTTTTGTGTTTTTTTTTTTTTTTTATAAATGTTTGATTGACAGCGCATTGGGTTGGGATCAGAGAGGCACACAACTAAAACTCCACATATACAGACTGGTATTATCAGACACTAGTTTTCTAAATATGAACAACAGGTTCATACAATTTTTCTATATCTACATGGAAATGATTACTATTTGAATGGGATTAAATAACACTCGTCTTACTGCTCTTTCAATGTAAGCAGCAAGCATGCCCTCACACTAAAAGTTCAATGGTATGAATACTAACAGAATTTTTTTTGTCTAATTGATCAAATAAAAACTATATAGAAAATCATTTATCAACTTCTTATTCAAAGAATTAGAAAGTTCATGAAGGACATCCAGATGACACTGAGCCAGACGGACTGAGTATTTCAGAAACCGTTGATATACTAGGATTTTCCCACACAACCATCTCTAAGGTTTACAAACAGTGGTCTTAAAAAGAGAAAAAAATCAGCAGCAGTTGTCAGGTGAAAATGCTTTGTTGATGTCAGAGGTCAAAGGAGAATGACCAGACTGCTTCAAGCTGATAACAAGGCAACAGTAACTCAGATAACCCCTCGTTACAACTGAGGTATGGAGAAGAGCATCTCTCAACACATGGCATGTTAAACCTTGAAGCAGATGGGCTACGGTACCAGAAGACCACATCAACTGTCACTCCTGTCAGCTAAAGAACAGGAAACTGAGGCTACAATTTGCACAAGCTCAACAAAAATGGACAATAGAAGATGTAACATTGCCCAGTCTGATGATTCTAAATTTATGCTGCAATGTTTGGATGGTAAGGTCAGAATTTGGTGTAAAAAAAAAAAGAAAATATGAATCTAGCCTGCCTTGTATCAGTGGTTCAGGCTGGTGGTGGTGGAGTGATGGTTGGCACACTTTGGTCCTTTGGTAACTAGTTTAAATGCCACAGCCTACTTGTTATATCATAACACATGTCCATCCCTTCATGACCACAGTGTACCCATCTTCTGGTGGCTGCTTCCAGCAGGATAGTGCACCATGTCACAAAGCTCAAATACCAGGGTGTATATGAAATACTTGTGGTGTTGCTTATGCCTCTGTACTTATTTTTTTATTGTGTAAAGAAACTGTAACTGTACACAATGTCTTACCTGCACTCTGATTAGATGCTAGAGATGTACTTTGATGTACAGTCTGCAACACTTTACTTGAACCCCTTGCTTGAGCATTAAATAAACAGTTAATGTCACTATATGTTATTATTAATAAGTATTTGATTTAAGAATGACAACATCATCAGTGCTGAGATATTTATATTATAACACCTGGTTTTATTGCATTGCTATTGTCATTGGGCAGCATGATACAGCGGTGGTAAGCACTGCTGCCTCGCAGTTCGAATACCATCTAGAAGGCCTGGGTTCGATTCCACCTTCCACTCTCTCGCTGTGTGGAGTTTGCATGTTCTCATGTCTGTGTGGGTTTTCTCCGGGAACTCAGGTTTCCTCCCATAGTCCAAAGAACATGTACTTACTGGGGTTAGGTTAATTGGCCAATCTAAATTGCCCATAGGTATGAGTGTGAATGGTTGTCTGTCTTTCTGTGTTGGCCCTGTGACAGGCTGGCGACCTGTACAGGGTGTACCTTGCCTCTTGCCCTATAATAGCTGGGATAGGCTCCGGCCCCGCCGCGACCCTGAACAGGATAAGTGGATGGACGGTTATTGAAGATCTTTTTATATACCAACCACAGCTTCTGGGTGGGAGACACTGACCAGGACCAGCTGCTGTTAACAAATACACTGATCCACATTTACATGTGTTTACAACTACATCACATTACATTACTTTTTACACATTTTGTGATAATACTTTTGTCATTTAACCTGTATCTACAGTACTTTTAAGGCAGAGCTTGTGCTTGTAATATATCTCTTACAGTTTTGTTTTGCTTTTTTTTTGTATCTGAAACTGCAAGTGCACCAGTGGAGGAAGAAAACACTAAATTGTTTAATACCAAGGGAAAACTCAGACAAATAAAAGAGGAACTATGTTCAGCAAAGCAGATAAAAGATTAGCAGTCTGAAATCTGTTACATATTCAAAGATATAAACAATAAATATCCCATTCTAGAAATATATGGCTTATTTATACCTGTTTAGATTTGCATTTTCTGCTACTATATTTCAAGACATCAAAGGATCAGTGCAAGGCTAAGTCAACAAACATACAGCAACTCTGACAGTGAAAAATGAGCGGGAAGGAGCAGTCATTAAGTCTTTCAACTCCGCTCACTGGCTGGGTGTCGTTACATTTGTGTTTTGCTTTGTCCCCTCCGGTATCCACAGAGGAAACCCGTCCCTTGTGAGCAAAATGCACGGTGGGGGGGTGTTCACCACAAGGCCCCGGTCTTCTGCCCTGTCATTGGTCAAAACAAAACCTACATGAGTTTAAAACCAGACACCACTCTCATCCCTCCCTCCACACAGCACAACCCCTAAAAAGACAGACTGCATGAGAGATAAACAGAGTTGGTGTCAGGATGCCTGCATACGCCACCAACATGAGGATAAAGTTCCCTGTCATAGCCTTGGTTTTGGAGATTATCACAATCATCCTATTTGCAGTGTTTGTGGACTATGATGATGGGGAAAAACACGACTCCCACGGCTCCCACAATGAGACTGATGATAAAGCGGGGCCTATGGACCTCTACCCCAGTAAGTCTACTTGGGGTTGCATGCTTGCTTAGGGACGCTCTTCAGCTAGATGCTTTTTCTGAATAGATTTTAAAAGTTTGTATCTCAGTCATAGCATATTAATGTTCTTGCATCTCATTCATTGGCAAAAATTTAGACTGAAAGCAGAAAATATTTGTCACACTGAAATTTTCAGAAAAATACGACAAAAATTATATTTAAAAATGATACAATATACACATTTCCTTACACTTTTGCTTTCTTGATTAATGCAAATTCTATTTTAGGGGACTAGTTAATCAATCAGTTTCTTGCAACCACAAATTGAGGCTGTTTCCAGAGCAGGTCATCTAAATGCAATAAGAGGAGTCACAGGGTTGAATCCTCATCTGTCACAAGGTCTAATCAAACACATGCAGTTGAGAAGACAAGTGAATCCTTTTGGGAAAGGTGAAGGTCACATGTGATTTGCATTAGTGTGTCAAAAAAGGGTAATAAAGAACAGTCAGGTGAAAGCTGAAAGGTAAAATGCAGTTTTGTGCTGCATTTAAATAAATATTTTTCAAGTTGCTTTGCATTAGCTTTAGTAACTTTTGGGAGCACTGAGCGGGTTCTACAGTTAAGCGGCTTTTTTTTGCATCTTGAGCGCTTATCTGCATTGAGATAGCTGCTGTTTTACTGTGTGAATGTCTGCTTATGATTGGGTGGGGCAGTCGTGACCCTCAAGAGATTAGCTCAGCACTGAGGCTGACCATATCTTCCACTTCAGATGGGATGCTTGAGCCACATGCATGACTTTCAAGAAATCAATTTTGAAGCAACTTTAAAGTTTACAATTAATGGTACACTCTGCTTTGAACTCGTATTATTATTTTCTCCCCAAACAAGCTTATGTTATCTTTGTAACACTTTGTAAACTCACAGTTATGGTTAGTGTTAGGCATCTTCAAATGCTAAAAGTCCAGAAGTGCCACTTGTTTTTGGAACAACAGAACTGGAGCCAAAACATTTGTAAAATGTAAATGTAAATGTAAAACCATTACCATTTAAACTGGGACTACATGATGTTAGAAAGTATTGTACATCCTGTATAATGACAATAAAGGGATTCTATTCTATTCTATGAGGCTTTGGGTTGCATGCAGAAGATATCCACTATCTCACAAATCCCAAGCATCTAATTACAGGCTCAAAGCAAAACAAATAAGCAATAATGTGGACTAGAGAGAGTAAAAACTTTAAATGGTTTGTCATTGCAGAGCAGGTCAGTTAACACAAATGAAAAATATGTAAACTAGAGAGGTAAATCATTGTCGTCTGGTATGAAAAAATACCACTGAATTTTCTAATTATGACTCTTTTGATTAATTTTATCTTCAAAGAGGGGTTAATATGCAAAATTGCACATCAAAGTAAAGGATATGTGTTGTTTAAGAGTTTGAAAAATTACATTTTTTTTTTTTTTAATGCACAAGTTGCAACAAAAAGCTGCACAGTAGCAGCTGAGGTGATACTCTCAGTTTTTCAGAAGATTTGTGTTACCTAACATCTGGGGTGGTGCCAGTCACTGTGGCTGCTTTCCAGCTTCATCTCATCCATATCCACAATCTACTGTTCACTACTACAAAGAGAGCAATTCTGAGTCACCCATCTGAGAAACAGAGAGGGGTCAAAGAGCAAAAGGATGTGCTTCAAAACAGTTTCATGGACATAAGCTTAGTCAGACATCTACAAATCAACTCACAGGTGTGCAGATCTTCAAAAGGCTGACTTCACTGTTACCACTAATTAATAAAAGATTGAAAGGATGAGATGTATTTTGGTGTTTTGTTGCCAGAACCTGGATAGTTTTGAATATCACAGATAGCACAGTAGTCAGCTTTTGAAGTACCCTGGCTTTTAAGCACATGTATAAACTCCTGACTAAAGCAGATGTGAGTGGGTTTGTATGTTTGCCAAATCCTTTAGGATGTCTCAAAAATTTGCTGACATTCTATATGCAAAAATAGTTTATGGAAATAGATGCGTTTGAATTTATTCATTCATTACCGACCTTTGACAGCTGCTGCTTGCAATATTTTCTGTGTATTATGGAAATGTAGTCTGATGTAAACGGTGCATAACAGCTCAAATGTACTACAGTCTGAGTACGTTAAAGAACTTCAACATTTTGGGAGTTAGATAAGAATCTTGATTCCACTGGCAGCTCTACAACTGGTGATTTCCTTGTTTGTTTGTTTGTTTGTTTTTTTGCTGTTATTTTGCTTTCTGTTTTCTCTAGGTACTCTGGTTTCCTCCCACAGTCTAAAGACATGCAGTTACTGGGGTTAAGTTAACGGGTAATTCTAAAATCCCCATAGGTGTGAATGTGAGTGCGAATGGTTGTCTGTCTCTCTGCATTAGCCCTGTGACAGGCTGGCGACCTGTACAGGGCGTACCCTGCCTCTCGCCCTATGACAACGGGGACAGGCTCCAACTCCATATTCTACATCCTTTGTCCAATGTACCCACTATCCCTCCTCTGCACATGTGCAAACCATCTCAGCTTTGCCCCTCTAACTTTTCCAAACTGCTTGATCTGAGCTGTCCCTCTCATGTACTCATTTCCAATCCTGCCCATCCTGTTCACTCCCAAATGGAAAATAATAGTAACTACAATTCTCCCCGATACTTTTTAGCATATATATTTGTATGTAAAATGTGAAGCAAACAGCAACAGGTTTTAGGGGCTGAAGCATATTTTTAGGCAGTAAAAGTCAAACTGTAAAGGGAAAATGATGGATGGCTTAATTCTGCATTAATTTCCACCAATACAAATGCTAGTTTGTAAATATAAACTGCGCTACAAATTACCGTGAAGATCATTAAGATACCACTTGACTGAGCTTACCTAGCTGTGGAAACAGCTAATGTGACAAAAATCCCAAAAGTTTCATGTTTAACACATTTTATGTCAGACTATTTTTAAAGTCCAGCATTTTAAAATTGGAATCTCTGAAGACTCACTTTTGGAGCCAGCCTCCAGTGGCCATTAGAGTTATGATTACAGTTTTTGGAACATACAGTTGACTGTA
Organism: Pterophyllum scalare; assembly: GCA_024447675.2. NCBI lineage: Eukaryota > Metazoa > Chordata > Actinopteri > Cichliformes > Cichlidae > Pterophyllum > Pterophyllum scalare. The sequence continues at coordinate 212,689 of JAMQGT020013974.1, forward strand.
TTTTTCAGCTGCAGATTAATTTCAGTCATTTGACTCCTCTCATCTAATTCAGAAAAAAAAAGATAGTGAATTAGTGAATGAACAGATTTTTTTTTCAACTGTAAACGTATTTCTTTAAAACCTGCAGCACAGTGTGTCCTGTTTAGACGATAACAGCCACAATCATGCTCATTTTGAACTAAGGAAATGGGTCCATTGTTCCCTAGACTACACATATATAAATACAACTTAATATATTTTCCACCTGAGAAGCTCATCATAGCAAGCTCAAAGGCTTTAGGGAAACAGTCTCACTTCCTGCTATGACAATGACTCCTCTACATAAATCCCCCTAAAATGTACCTGGCATTAATCCAGACTCAATCAACTTCACTTTAAAAATTACTTGTGCATTCTTACTGATGAAAATATAGTTAAAAACACCTCACATGGATAATCAAACAGTTGATATAAATCAAGCAAATTTCAGCAAACTTCTTCAGTCTAACAGCTGACACAAGGAGATAAGAGTGCCCAAAACTTCCCCTCTCCCTGAGACAGCTCAAGTTTAGACTTATTAAGATCATATGCATTTAATAGAAAAAACATCACAAGGCAACAACCCCGACAGGGGCAGCAGGGGCATTTTCCCAGCATGCCATTCACAGTGTGATTGAATTTCTTTTCCACCTGACAGGTCATGGCTGACAATGCAGCCACTGTGGAAGGAAATGACTCCCGAGAAGTCCAGCTACTTCTCCATAAGTCATTTAAACCACAAAGTCAAAAAATACCAATGTGGACAGCAAATAATTGACTGATCTGAAGGCAGCACTTTGTAAAAGTGTTTCATCTGATTCAATTATATGACCACATTTAACCGAGGTTAAAGAGGGACTGCCCAACAGAGCAGCAACTGACCTCTCTTCTCATGTCTCCAGTGTTTCAGGATGTCCATGTCATGATCTTCATCGGGTTCGGGTTCCTGATGACATTTCTCAAGAGATATGGGTTCAGCAGCGTGGGCATCAACTTGCTACTGGCTGCCTTTGGCCTGCAGTGGGGCCTCCTCATGCAGGGACTCTGGCACTCAAGCGGGGCAAAGTTTAAAGTCAACATTTTTAAGTATGAATTTCTTCGCTGCACGTATTGGTTTTCAAAAACAACTGGAATAACAACAATAATGCAGAATATACAGAACTGTGCACAAGTTTTTGACATGGGTGGTTTCAGAAGAAATATTATGAATAAACAAGTACTTTATGACACTGGCTGAAAGTTTGGGCAAAAACCTGCTCCTGAGTAGCTCTAATAAATAATTAATCATAGATGATGTCTGTTGAGGTTGATTTAGGATTATTTTGGTTTATCTACTGACTTTTATCCCCACTCCTGCAGAATAATCAACGCAGATTTCAGCACGGCTACAGTCTTGATTTCGTTTGGTGCTGTTCTGGGTAAAACCAGCCCTGTGCAGCTCCTCATCATGACCATACTAGAGATCACCATATTTTCCATCAATGAGCATCTTGTGGCTGAAATCTTCGAAGTGAGTCCAGCATAGTATGCGCATGTGTATATGAACTATGTGAGCAAAACAGCAAAAGTAAATCCCTGCATTACAATGGGGAGTATTCAGTTTTATTAAACACTACTATGGGTCTGTGTTGTTTTTTTCTTCAACAGGCTCATGATGTTGGAGCATCTATGATCATCCATGCTTACGGGGCCTACTTCGGCTTGGCAGTGGCTCGAGTGCTTTACAGACCAGGTTTAAGAAATGGACACGAGAATGATGGATCTGTTTATCACTCCGATATGTTTGCTATGATTGGTAAGAGAGCACTGAAAATAATTATATATCTTTATCATGTGTTTACAGAGATAATTTGTCCTTCTTGCCTGTAATTTTCGCTCCCTGGTGCATCACTGACCTCCAGTAAAAGTATGACTTAATGCCATCTAGTGGACACAAGCAGCTGTGCAGCATGAAGCTTGATATTTGCTTTTTTTTTTATCATCCTGTTCTACAGGAACCATCTTCTTGTGGATGTTCTGGCCAAGCTTTAACTCAGCCATTGCTCTGCCACCTAATAGCGTCACTCAGCTCACCGCAGTGATCAACACCTACCTCTCCCTGGCCACCTGTGTGCTCTCTGCCTACGCCATCTCCAGCCTGGTGGAGCACAAAGGGAAACTGGACATGGTCCGGCAACTTTCCTCTAATAATTACAATGGCAATACTTCACAAAGTTTAAAGCAGAAATTCAGTCATGATGTTGTTTTTATATCTATAGGTGCACATTCAGAATGCCACCTTGGCTGGTGGTGTTGCAGTGGGAACATGTGCTGACATGAACATCGGGCCATTTGGAGCCATGCTGATTGGACTTGTAGCTGGCATCGTCTCTACACTGGGCTTCAAGTACCTAAGTGTGAGTGAAAAAAATAATACTGGAATTATTATTATTACAATAATGATGCAGCCATTTTACTCATAATAGTACTACAGTTTATTCAACATGCCACACTCAGTGTGCCTCTTAAATAAAACTGTCAAGCACCAAAAAATTCAGTTTTCCGAATTTGTTCATAATCTTAAGGGAAAAAAAGCCCCAAAAGCTCATTATCACCTAAAAAAGCATCAAGATCTTTCATATTTTGAGACTATGAAGGCTGAACCTCAGCCTAAATCGAAATTAATAATGTGTATTTCTGCTAACTACTAAAAAGAATCACCTTTTCCCCCATCTCTGTAGCCTATACTGGCATCCAACCTGGGTATCCAGGATACCTGTGGTGTCCACAATCTGCATGGCATGCCTGGCATCCTGGGCGGGCTGGCTGGAATTGTGGCTGCAGCTTTGGGGAAGGCACATGGGTAACAGTCACCTCACTCATTGCAAATCTCACCACAGTATCATTGTAACACATATCTACACACATAAAAGCAAATATAGCTTTGATGTGATTTACTTCATTTCATCATCCTGTTTCCTCTTCCTCTGCTCCTCAGAGGTAGTGCTGCCATGCAAGTTGCTGCCTTGGGTTCATCCATCGGGTTCGCATTGGTTGGAGGTGCTGTCACAGGTGGGCGGAGGAGATAAATAAAACCATAAATGTTACACCTAAAGACTAAATTACTCAATGTAAAGACCTTAAGGTTTAGAAAAGGGGCTACCAAACATTCATTTTTCTTCTTTAAGGTTTAATAATGAAGTTGCCTTTCTGGGGACAACCTCCAGACCAGAACTGCTTTGATGACTCTATTTACTGGGAGGTAAGAAAACCCATTCCTCATAAATATCATCTCCAGGTCTCCGACTGTCAGGCACAAGTGGCAGAAGCCAGATGTTTGTTCAAGTTATTAACTCAGATAGACGTGGCTCATATATCAGTATAACTAGAGAAACAGAGCATGTGAGCACATCCAGGCACAAACAAAACAAACTATACATACCTGACAAAGATAATGTTTTAAGAATTAAAGTATTGAACTGGAGCCAAAGAACGTGCATCATGTATAAGGATTTGATTTGATACAGATTTTAATTAACAGGAAAAACTGTGTATTTATTTGAACTCTCTTCTGCACGCCTGCCGTAATTTAAGCACGCCACAGACAAATAATGTGCATCACTTGTTTTCCAGGTTCCTAACGAGGAAGACGATAACGAGGAGAGCCTGGCTCATGCAGATCAATCAAAGAACAAAGCAGATGTTTAAACATCTGCCCACGTATAAGAAGTAAAAGATGATTATTTAGCTGCACCACAGGTGCAAATATAAATTTTTCTGCTATATTCATATGATTTAGTTGTTTTTTTTTAAAAAGAAGCAGGATTTACTTAGACGTGGTGCTTATTCCATTTGTTATTATTATCCATCATAGTAAATTTTGAATTTGTATCGGAAAGAGCACTTAAATATTTACATATTAAGCTAAAAAAAAAAAGCATAATAAAATTTAGGATTTGGTTAAAACTTCAGGGATTTTTTTTTTTACACTTTACAAGGTTTCAATTTATATTCGACATCATTCACGAACCTCTCCGCAGCTTCACTGCTGAAACACTTGTATAAGCTTTTTTAAATTTCATTTTATATGATATAAAACATGAAAGTATGTTTAATGTATGATTACAGTGTGTATTTTTCTTATACATTTCCTTAAACTTTTGAAGCTCAAACAGGAAAACTGCGCTTTGATCCACTGCTTCGCATTACCTCACTGGAGCCCAGTCCTCATGTAAAGGGTCAAGGGTCAGGCTTTACAGAAACAAGCAGCGTGGCTCTGGTGTGTGGAGGGATAGCCGCATAAGCCGCATAGCCTGCAACTATTAAACCCATCATCCATGTACTTCTGCTTAACTATTAAACCTTCCTAGCATTTTCTATCTTTCTGAAGGCAGCTGTACAAAATTTAGCATTTGATTGGCTGTCACTCGGGGCGAACTGGGGTTTGTTTCTCCTCCTCTGGTTTCTATTTAGAGCAAATCTATTCCTACATGTACATACAGTTTAGATATTGACATGGTCATTTTTATCAAAGCTGTAAAAAACTGCAACTGGTACTAAATATTTTTTAGATATATTTCAAACAATTTAACAGGATATTATCTGCTAATATGCAGATCAAATATGGCAACAAATGAGCTGTCGTATCTGTAATCGTAATATGCACCAGTTTTGTTTTCTCTATTGCTGTGAAATTTGTGCGCTGTGCACGCCTCTAGATTTGAGCAGCATTACAGCAAAGTGCCAAAGGACAGGTCAAAACACAGGACTGAGAGCTAGATAAAACTGACTACACACAGACTTAATCAATCATATTCTGCTTTTTTCTCAATTGATCTTTGATGCCAACACTTAAATGCATCAGGATTTTGTATTTTTATACAGCTGACATGGGCTCTTACTTGTATGATATACTATTACTGCCATAATAAACATGTTTTTGTACAATATTTGAGTTTATGGTATTTTTTAAAACATGTGTCAATAGTAACAAATCAGTAACAATTGGTGTTCAGGGCTGGGAAGAGGCCCTGGGGTAGACCAAGGACACACCTTGGGGTCCTTCCGGATGAGCTGGTGGAGGTGGCTGGGGAGAGGGAAGTCTGGGCTTCTCTGCTTGGGCTGCTGCCCCTGCGACCTGTCCTCGGATAAGCGGAAGAAAATGGATGGATGGATGGATGGAAGAAAGCTGAAGTTTCTTCTTATGTGTCTCATGTGATCGTCTATATACTCCCATATAGCTACTGTTATGTCTGGTAACACTCTTTGGTTTTCAGTAGGGATGCATCCCGATAAGCATACTGTAACGGCCGTCAGGACGTTAAAGAAGAGAGCGAGATGTTGCCAGCAAATGTTGCCTTCCTTTATTGACAACTCAAAGGTTGCTGTGGGCCGCAACCACGCCAACAAAAACACAGAGAGAACAAAAAACGGACTCCTCTCCCTCTCTCACTCCGCTCCCTCCCCACACACATGCACCTTCAGGTAACAGTAGAACAGTGGGAAATCAGAGAACATCCTGACCAAACGGCATCTAACTTTAACAAACAGAGTCGCTACAATACCTTTTTTGAGCCATATCTGGCAATATCTTATCTATTTTTAGCGAACTATGACACAGACATACTGTATCACTTCACACCATATTTTCTCCGGTGCAGAACTGAAAAATAAGTATAGCAAGAAAAAAGAAAACAAAAAGACAAAATCTATTTCTCAGTATAAACTGCTGCTTTGTTTTTTGTTTTGTTTTTTGTGGTAGTTTTCATGATATTCACCAAAATCTGCAAAGCTTCTGCCTTTTTGGTAACTTCTAACTTTCTCTGATGGGCATATCATTAGACAGGCTAACCGTCATTTGACTATAATAAAAAGCCTTCCCTTCACATGTATTGGGTTAAAAAGCCAGACTTCTGAAAAGTGCATGTCCTGGTAAACCAGTCAAAATGTGGAACATTGTTTCAAGATGTGGGAGAGAGGGACATGGAATAAAAATGCTATGCAGTCCCACATAGAGAGACATCTAGTCACCTTGGTCCTGCACCATCTTCATGTGTCACTCCTAATCTCCTCATGAAGCATCACAGTTCCTCCCTTTGCAACCTATATGCTCTCTCTAAGCCAGCTGATAGTTAAAATTATGTTCAGAAGTTGTACTTGTTAATTAAATATATTAATATCGTGAAGTTTACATCTTTAACTTACTTGATTAAAATGTTTTCATCGAGCAAACACCAACAGTAGATCCTCTACAGTGTATTATATCTCTTTCGCCACTGGGGGAGCTGTGTTACCTTTCTGTCGCTCTCGCGCCTTTGTTTTGAAAGTAGCTGGCACCGGTGCATCATGGGATACAAAATGTTTCCTAAGGTTGCTAACTAGTGCTAATTTACCGGAGATAACTGATAGTAAATTTACAGTTTACTCCTTATTCAAGTCTTTGTAGTCAGAAAATATTCGTAACATATAAACTGCATCCTGTTGTCGCTATGGTGAGTACAGAAGCTCGAGTTTAATGGCTTGAAGCGCTTTTTTAGCTGTAGCTCTGTGAACGTAGCAGTGTCTGCAACGTTAACCTGTCTTTAAGAAAAGCGCTTCCAAACAAATCAGAGACTTTATATCTCGGTATGCACGTTTTAAGCCGTTTATTGGAGCTCTCTTGTCAGTAGCTTTGTCAGCTTTTTCCAGGAGATATAAACTGAGACCCGTTTTCCCGTCTCGCGCAACACAAGCAATAATCATTTCTGTGCGTTTGCAGTCTGCAGAAGCTGATTGCAGAGTGTCCAGCTCCTCCAGCTCCAGAAAGGATGAACAGAAGCGATCGAGGAGCAGAGGTAAGGCGTCCACCGTGCCACCGGTTCCTCTTTCATTTTCACATTTTTAGTTAGAGTTAAAGCTGAAGTTGCAGGTGATTTTAGATGAAATCTAATGTCACAGAAACATCATAACGTAATTATCTTTATCAGACATGACTTTAGTCAAAATTTTCACAATTATGGGTGTGCAGCATGTACCGATAATGGCATCATTGGTACTATTTTCTTCCTTTATAAAAAAACTTTCTTTCCTACTGTACATCAATATAAAAATAAAGTATTGTAAACATGCCAGATTTTGGCAAAACTGACGATGTACATCCAGAGTCCCTGAGCAGGTCACATAAAACTATACCATCCATCCATTCTCTTCCGCTTATCCGATTCAGGGTCACTGGAGTCTATCTCAGCTGTCATGGGGTGAGAGGTGGGGTTCAACCTGGACAGGTTGCTGATCTCTTGCAGGGCTAACACATAGAGATAGACAACAGTTCATACCTCTGTTCAATTAATTAACCTAACCCCATGCTGTGGACTCTGGGAGGAAGCCCATGTACCTGGAGAGAATCCACACAGCCCCGGGAATAACATGCAAACTCCATACAGAAAGGCTGTCTGGATTCACACCCAGGACCTTCTTGATGTGAGGCAACAGTGCAAACTGCTGCAGCACCATACCGTCCAGACAAATACAAATAATACATTGTACATCATACATAGTTTAGATGAACCAGCCAACAGTGTAAAACTTATGTTGGTTTACAGGTGATCAAAAAGTGGACTGATTGTTGCTAGAAAAGAAGCAGAACTCACAATTAAATTAGTATCTACCTGTTATGTTTACTATATATTGTTGTAGTAGATAATAAAAATAGTCTTCCATTTTTAAAGAGCTGGTATATAAATGGACAGATAAAATTCACATTAAAACAAAAACAAAACATCAAACCAATGAAACCAGAATTGTTTCATACATGTAGAATACATTTTACCTACTGTTTCATTACACACACATACACATAAAGCAGAAATCACCCAAGTCGAAGTCGTACAAGTTGTCGTTTCGCTCTAATTGAATGGCTTCTGCAGGTCCTGATTTTTCCTAACTTTAATTCCAATAAAAATCATCACCTAAATCGGATCATACAAGTCAGACTTTCGCCTACCATGGATGAAAAATCTGGTCCTATTGTAATGCATTACCAATTAAATGTGATCACATAAGTCAGATGAGTTTATCATGATGAGTTTTTAAAAGAATATTACTAGAAAGAATGCCACAAGTATATTCAGCTGTTATATCTGCCAAAGGTGGCTACTTTGATGAGCCAAAGGTTTAGAATACTTTTTTTTTAATGGATTCCATGATTTCTTTTATAATGTGTTTATTTGTTCTATGCTTACATTTCAGAGTACAACGGGACATTGGTCTGATTGAATCTCACTAAAAAACTTGAAAAATTCGGGTGTTCTAAAACTCTTGACCAGTAGTATACATATATAAAATGCCTAGTGAAAGTCATAGTACAAACTACAGTGTTTGTATATAATATTCTAAATGAAACTTTAATGACAAATGTGCATTATACTACCTTACTGTATGTCACTTCCGGACACTGTCACACTGTCAGTCAGGTTAAATGCTGAATGGCTGCATTTGTAAATTTGTAAATCTAGCTTATGTTAATGTATTATTTCATTAATTTTCAGAGAAAATAAGTTTATGTTGTCTGTTTTATTTTTGTTTGTTTGTTTGTTTTATTTTTGTTTGGTTTTTTTTCAGGAAGAGAAAAAAGGAAGCGGAAACGTAGCCGTAGTAGATCTTCCTCATCATCCTCTTCCAGCTCATCATCATCATCATCATCATCGTCTTCTTCTTCTTTGTCTTCACCCTCGTCATCGTCTTCAGGTTCTTCACACTCATCAAGCCAAAGTCGGAGTAGCTCTAGCAGTAGTGGTAAGTGCGCGGTAAATGACTTTCTCATCACAGTGCTCATATCTGTTTGGGTTTGGCTCAGTGTGACGTTTATGTTGCTGTTTGTAGACTCTCGCAGTAAATCCAGAAAACAGTCCAAGAAAAGGGGGAAGGAGAAACACAAAAAAGTAACTTTCTACTCATTTAGCAGCTTTTGTTGCCAAATAATTTTTAAGCCTCAAGAGCTTACTTGTGCTTATTTTGTTTTCTACACAGAAAGGGAAGAAAGAGAAGCGGCATAAACGTAAAAAAGACAAGAAGTCAAAAGGTGGAGAGGAAAACTCGGGGCCTGTACAGATCTCCAAGGTAGGAAATCATTCGGCAACAGCCTGTTCATGTTTCTGTTAGACTAGTGTGTTATATCAGTGCAATATATCATGTAAAATGTATTCATGCACTTGCAGATAATTCTTTCACAGGTAGAATAGAGTTTAATTTTTAACATTACTGTCTTAACAGTAGATTCATTAGATGTTCTCACCATGGCCAAAGACAAACTGCAGAATAAATCTGTTCATCCTCATCCTTAGAATATGCAACACTCTTCTGTGAGGTGGGACTAACAGAGCAGACAAGCACCCGTCCAGATGAAGCTGCTCTCATCATAAAGTCTTGTCCAAAATCCTGCAAACCTTAATGGACTTAAAATATCAAAGGCACGCATAATAGGTGGTAATTTTGTTCAATTTAGAGCATTTTTTTTTAAAGGAGATATGATTTCAAACTGCTTAATATGATAGGTGTGTTAAAGTTCACATGGAACACATCCCTCCAAATCTATTATATCTCTTTAATTGTTTTGAGCCATATTTATCCACACTGTTGCCCGGGGGGCATATCTTTTATACCGCATCTCTGACATGGCTTTGTTCCGCCCTTAGCATGGCTTCAAATCACACCATATTTCAGAAGCAGAAATTTTAGTTTCCACAGGGGTCTTTTATTTTGAAAATTGATTGGCTTCTCAATTACGTTCCTCCGTTAGACTTCCTGCCCTCCTTATATGCCGTGTGTATCTTGGCGCAGTGCTGTATTAAGCATCACAGAGCAGAGAGCTCTTCTTTGAGTTGCAAGCATTGTCTTGAGTGGGTACAGTCGGTGACTGCATTGGACCTGGAATGCAATAGAGCCGTGTGTAGTGTATTCTGGGGTTAGTTAGACGTTGAACTCATTGTCTCATGGCTGATCGTACCCTTTAAAATGAAATGTGTTTTTCTTTCAGTATTTGAAGGACAGGAAAAAAGGCAAATACAGCATGATTTCAGGGAAGAAGATAAAGATGAAAGTAAAGAAGTCAAAGAAAGACAAGCAGGTAAGATGTGCCTTTTATAGTTTATGAATAGATTGTTTATTGCCTTGGCTTACATGCAGCTTGTTTTCTTATAGCGGGACAAAAATCGAGCAGAGCTTCTGGAGTTCTTGAACTCTACCCTGTGATGCCACTGTGAACACCAGTCCTGTTGGTCAGGCCCAGACACTTCAGGAGATCTCAGGAAAAATGGAAAAAGTAGAGTTTTCTGAGAAAGAAATTATGACTATGATTGGCCACAAAGCGGCAGCAGCGTGGTGGCTGGAGTGCAGGAGGAGATATTTCCGTCGGCAAAGGGAGGTGCGTTCTCACCACAGGCTCATGATGTAAGCAGTGTTAACATTGAGCAGTGTGGTTAAAAAATTCATCTGTGGTCAACTAGATGGAAATAAAAACTGCTGACCCGCCGGCCACTGGCGTCTCAAATTAGCTTGTGGTTTGAACATGTCATCTCTTTTTGAAAGAGAGTTCCCAGTTTAGAGTCACAACATACCATTTAAGAAAATATTGAATTCAGTCAGCTAATAATTGGTGCAGAGGAGAAAAGAGGTGTCTTAGATCTAGATGTGTCTTCCTTGTGTGAAGCTGGTTCCAGCATTACCCAGAGTGTAACTCAGCTCAGCTGTTCAGAGTTTTACATGTGCCGTTGTAGTCATGGCTATTGTAGCTTTGAGCCTCGTGTGGCAGCACAAAGGGGACTGCAGAGGATTGATCAAATCACACATTCAGATTTTTGTTTATTTTTATTTTCAACCTCGCAGACTTCACCCCCTCCCCTCCCCCAAGATTTAAATACAGGTTTTAGTTACTCTTTCCGCTCTTTTTTTCATGTCAAGCTTTTGACAATTAGAAAAGCCCATACATTTATTTTCTGTAGGTAACCGACAAGAATCATTGTTGTTGGAGTCACTGTGTTTATTCAATTTATAGTTTTTAATATGTATGTTATATTAAAAATGCAAATGGACTCAATGTTGTTTAATGATTACTGTAAGTCTTATTCATAACCATTTATTCTCTCATGAATAGTGTGTCAAAATCAGTTATTTTCTGTATTGTCATATAAGGACACAACATCTGTCAGTTCCTCTTGTAGTGAGACAATGTAAAGATTTTTATGGATGATGGATCAAGCCTTTTGTGTAATGTTGAATTATGCTGGGTGACAAATGGAGCAGAAACGGCAATTAAACTGCCTGAAAGATTTTACTTTGATCTGACAGCCTTTGATGATTTATCCCGACCCCCCCCCCAACCCAAACGTCATCTTGTGAATGAAGAGCAGAGGGAGAAAGCATTCAGTTCACCGACCTTGGATGATGAATTATATTGCTGGGTCCTTCTGTGCAGTTTGGAGGGAAAGCATGACTCATTCTCTCATCAGTTTAAGTGAATCATTAGTTTTAAAACTATTTTCCTTCTACAAAAAAACTGCATGTACAACATTTATAGTCGTAAAACATCCTTCAGTTCCCTCATGGAACAATCCATTAAAATTATGTAAATTTCCCTATCGGGCTACAGTGAAAAGCCCTCAGTGCTTACACACCAAATCTCTGCAAAATGGAAGAGGCATGACTGCAAGTGGTGATAATCTCATACAAAGTTAAAACCGTTTCAAGTACTGAAAAATATTTCAGGTATGGTAAACCAGAAAAAAAGACACTTTCAGATAAAGGGGTGAAGCAGGATCAAATGCTGGTTGGTACTGTACTGTAAAACCAGGAGGATAGACTCATCCTCTAACCTGGTGCAGAGTGGACACACTGCTGCACAGCATTAGTCCCACTGAAATGTCCCACCATCATCATCTCCACCCTGTGAACTCCTTCATCAAACAATCTTACTGCTGCTGCTTCCTTTGTATCTGAAGTCAGGCATGCTCCACACCCTCTGCATCCTCGCATCCTTATCCATCCCTCTCTCCACATCCTCTGATACGGTTTTGAGGTCACTTAGACCCGCCCCTTCGGCCGCAGCGGAAGTCAGGCCCACTGTGCTTCCAAACGGGTTGATCTTGATCCGGGATCTGAAGTTCATGAGAGAAACACTCATGGCGCGTTTGTTGTTCCACTGGCGAGCGAGCCGCTCCGCCTCCTGCTCCTCCTTCAGGTGGTCCAGAGCCTCCATGAGGACGGAGCGGAACAGGCTGGACACTTCATGCACCTCAGGCTCATTGGCCTGCATGGCCTCCCTGAACCTGTGCAAAGAAAACAAAACACATGTACAGTGACTGTGTGGTTGTCAGGGTACTTTGTTACTTTGTGTTATACTGGAAATAAAAGCAGTACACAAAAACAGTTTTGTGCACCCTTCTGTTGGACATTTCTACAAAGTTCTCATCCAACAAGTTTGATTTCCTGGGCTCATGATGATGCACCACTTCGTTAGGTTCAAATGCTAATTAACACAACATCAAATCAGCTAGAAAACATGGCTGCAACTCAGTGCATTTAGGAATGTAGATGTGATCAAGACCACCTGCCAAAGTTCAACCTGCATCAAACTTTAAGGAAAATTAAGTAATTCTGAATGATGGTTGTTTGTGCCAGACGGGCCAGTCTGAGCATTTCAGAAACTGTTGATATGCTGGGATTTTCCCACACAACCATCTCTATTAAACACCTGAGCTACTAAATGCTTAAATGTTAGTTTCTAATTATGACTGTTGTTCAGTTGGATTTGAGGAGGCTGTGGACATTAGTTTGGTGAGCGCTTTGGGACCAACACAGTAACGTCTGGAACTCTACCAAAAAAACTAAACCATGGGACAAAAACTTTAAACTCCTTAGAAGAGGTGAAGGAAAATGCATAGTGAAAATTCAGTAGTAAGTCATTCTCACACATGAACTTAGGACAATTTTGAAAGAATCAGGGAGATATTTTCCAGCAATTGTACCTTCTAATGTGTAGTTTGCAATACTTGGTGTAGGTTATTGGTGGCCGTTGTCTGGATAGAGCATGCAGGAGGCAGCACCCACGGCACCTGCTTCCTAACAGTGGATTATGGCTTCCCTGTTAGCTCATCATTGCACTTCAGCTTCACACCGACTTTGTACTAGAGAGCTGGCAGGTTAAAGATCAGCTGACGCACATTTATATCCTCACAAGCACTTTTGTCAGGTTAAATCTTGGCCTCATGAGATAACAAATGGTCAAAACTAGGTTCTTTGTGTCCTTTATGAGTCCAGAGGAGTGATAGCAGATGCCTTTTTATAGAAGCCTGCTCATATTCACCTGCTTGCTCTTCTGGCTGCAAATCCTTTGAGCTCTTCAAAGCAGGGCTGTCTATAATTGCATGTATCTACTAATAAACTCACAGAAAAACACGTTTCTTCGCAGTTTTATTTTGGAGGGGGGTACATATGTGAAAAAGACTATGGTCCTATGATCCATTCTTAATAAAATTATGTTGGTCAGAACTAATGCTGGAGCTGAACAAGTCATTTAATCAACATTATTTTCTAGCTGGCCCAGCGTTTCTTGTGTCAGTATGTTCAATAGATTAAATCTGTCATATGGGCAGTCAGCCTTCCCCCAATACTCAGAGCCTTCTTCACCTGCTTATAACTTCAACAACAAATTCTGGCATTTGTACAGAACAGCATCCACGTGATGGCAAATGTTCCTCCTCCTCCAATAAGTGCTTGAGGCCCTAACAAACCTTTAAATAAATAACCTGGGAGCCTGTTGCTCAGTAAGTGCTTCCAAGTGGTTGATAATTGGACTTTTCATCAACACACGCTAGCCCAGAAGAGAGTCAAATCCTTTTGCTGTGTAGTTACCAAGTATTTTTAATGTACCATCTCTGCTGTTATTTTTATGATTTGAAAAATATAATTTCATAAAATATGGGGAAATATTCCCATTTATTAAGGTGTGATTTAGTTTGACAATAAATTTTTTTAAAGATAAATCTTTAGGCCCTCATATTAACTTCTCAACTCTAGTAACCTCATTCAGTTATAAGTATAACTATCATGTCTTAACTATGATCTCTTCCAAAACACATTATTGTGTTTTGATGTCACAAAACTTTGATTTTCAGTTGCACAACAGATGTCATGTTCAATTGGTGCATTTTTAAATAAGATTAATATTATGCATGAAATTGAGTGAAGTTTAATATGAATTTAGAGATTACACCTTTAAAGATTTACCAGAAACCAAACTCACAATAGACAGCATACCCAAACAAAGACTGTTTAAAATTATTTTTGTAAAAATTAAACACTTTTATTTTGTTTTTGTTTGTTTTTGTTGTTTTAGTGTTAATAAGTGAAATACATTTTATAGTATTGACAGCTGAGATCTTTACCCACATGAGGCAAATTGAGATCACAAAAACATGCTCCTCTTGGTCCCTGTTGTGTTGGTGACTTCCACTTAGCATTTAGCGCCTCACCTCTCACTCACATTAATGCTGTGAAACTCTAACAAGACACCTGATACCTCTGCAGCTTTCTATGAGCAGATGCCAAGACGAGTTCAGGATGTTCTCCTGGAGATTAAAAGGTTTTGGATGCACCCCAGCATTAAAGCGCCACGAGTCAAATGATGGAGAAGTTGGCCAGCTGATCAGTTTGCCTCACAAAACCTTTTTCTTGTCTGTGCCAAAGGTGACGCTGAAGCGTGTCTTGAAACCATGTGAACACAAACAGGGATTATACTCGGTTACGGACACGGGCAAGTAGTCATTCCTGTCATACTTCTGTGAAGTCGACCTGAATGGTGCATGCCTAGTTGGCGCAATGTAGTGTTACATCTCAAAACATCACGAAACAATTTGTGAGCACTCAACATCAGCACGAAGCCTCACGATGATAAAATTTACACAAGCCAGGACCGGAAACTATAACACCTGTGCTGAGACTTTGATGGTGGTGATCTGAAGCTGATATTTAAATTGATAATTAAATTGGTAATTTTACTATAACTATAAAATTCCCCAGGATTATTGTCCATTACTGATTATACTTTCATGGTCAAAAACAACTGATTGTGAACACACACACAGATGGGTTTTCAATCATACTTGATGGTGCTGTGTTGTTCAAACGGTGCAAAAACCTCCTACTCTGCTTGGTAAATGCACTAATAAATTAAAACACTGCCTTGGATAAAGCCTTTTCCATAGTATGCCACCTGCTGTGTGTCTCTACATAAAAAGAACAAGAGTTTGGGGTTGTTTTTTTTGGGGGGGGGTGCAAGATCACTATTTAGTCAGTACTACTTTTCTATCTTTTAGTGAACACAGTTCCTTTTTTTTTCCTTTGTGAACTAAATACTGCAGCTTAAAATGCAACTTTTATTTAATATGAAAGGGGCAGTATAATGAGAAAGCTCCATGTTTTTAGTTGCCATGCTTCTGCTTTCTATGCAACAGCCATAATCTGTCTTAATATTGACACACAAATCAGATCATAAAGCAATACTGTGATCAGCAGCAATACTCAGACAGGCTGTGGCATTGAAACAATGCTCAGTTGGTACTAAGGGCTCCAAAGTGTGCCACGAAAATATCCCCCACACCATTACAGCACCAGCAGTCTGAACTGTTGATACCAGGCAGGCTGGATCCATGCTAAACCTGCCAACTGAATGATGCAGCAGAAAATGAGACTCATCAGACCAGGATACCTTCTTCCAATCTTATATAATATGCAGTTTTGATGAGACCGTGTGAACTGTGGCTTCAGTTTCCTGTTCTTAGCTGACAAAAGTGGTAGTTGTTGTGGTGTTCTGCTGTACCACATGTTTGTTCAGAGATGCTCTTCTGCATATCTCAGTTGTAACAAGTGGTTATTTGAGTTACTGTTGCCTTTCTATCAGCTTGAAGCAGTCTGACCATTCTCCTCTGACCTCTGATACCAACTAGGGATTTTTCCCGTTTTCTCCTGTAAACCTTTCTTCCCCATTCTGATGCTCGCTTTGAACTACAGCAGGTCATCTTGACCATGTCTACCTTCCTACATGCAATGAGTTGCTGCCATGTGATTGACTGATTAGTTACTTGTGTTAATGAGTAGTTGAACAAGTGTAACTAATGAAGTGGCCAGTGGGTATATATGTAAATGCCTGAAAAAGTGGACAGGTCCATTAGGTTCTTCTCTGCTGCGGTACTTAGCAAAGAGGAGCATGCTAACACACAACAACTAAAATCATGGTAAACATTGTACCACATTAGCCTGTTGGCACTGTCATGTGAGTTATGAGTATTGTACAAAAAATAAATACAATTAGAGAACTAAAGACATTATTACAACATTGGCTATCTTTGCTTTTAAAATATAAAAAGCACAAATTATGTATTTGTTCATTGTATTGAGTCAATGTATGTGAGTGTGCTGTCATTATTATTCAGTTTCCCCCCTTGGTGTTTCTTCTTCTTCTTAGCTACACCTTGGCTTTCATTCAGTCTGTCCTCATTTATTTCATAAGGTGGTCAAATTGGCTTCACGTTTAGTAAAAGAAAAATAGATATTTGGCAACACTCTTACTCAATGCCACCTTACTTGAGTACGACCCAGCCCACAGCAGGATGGGGGCACCTTTGCACATAGGTCCTCCAGGCCAAGCCTCTCAGCTGTGCTGATGTCGTAGCTGGAGCGAGGTGTGCTGGCCAGCCAGCTGTAGTCGACCCCAGTCTTCAGGCGTCGGTACTCGTTCTCCCTCTCTCTCTGCTGCCTCTCAGCCTCCTTCAGCTGCCAGCTGAACTCCAGCATCAGGGTATCGGTGACCACGTCAGCCGGGTCCCGACGGGGGGTCCGGTAATAAGGCTCGTTCCAGCTGAACCAGGAGGCCATGGCCGTGTCCTCCTTCACCGTCCCCTGATGAGGGAGAATCACAAGGAGACGTTATACTGAGGTAAAAAAGGGACTTCAAAATATCCTTGCCAAATGCTCAATTGTTTGCTCACATTTATTTCTGAAAGGGTGTGTGTAACTGGAGAACAGAACCAGGACATTAATGCAGACAGGCCACAAAGTCAAATTCCACCTAATCCCAGATCAGCTGAACTCAGCGCCAGCCAACATCAGCTGACGGTTCAGGTGACACTCTTCTATGCATCCAGCTGGCAAATCTCATATGGGGGGGGGTATTTAAGGTGCTTTAACCTGTGAATTGCTGCACATCTGCAAGCCACTTTGCTACCCACCTCCACCCCAGCACCGTCTTTCATGCCGTTGCCTGCTCTGTTTTCTGCGCAGTCTTGCTTCTCCTATCCCAGAACAGAGCCAGTCTGCCAAATATGAATTACAGCAGATGGAAAAAACAATCTTATTTTTACTCTACTGGACCTGACTAAATTAAATAATGTGTTTACAAAGAGACATGCTTGAAAAGTTTAACTGGAATCTGTGGATGTCTGCAGAGCCTGAAATATAATGCCAATAAAAAAAAAAGCACACAACTTGTTTCAGTGATAATTTACTGAAATTCACTGTCCAATAAAGTTTTGCACTTCTGTTAATGTGTATCTGAAAATGCGGACACATAGATTTGCTCTCCACGATTTGGCATAATTAAAAACAAAGCATCCTTTGACGTGTGTTCGACATCTGGATATATTTCAAAAAGAGAACATCCATTATCTCATCCTGCATCAGCTCTTTGTTCTGCAGGTGTCATATCTACTCTCTATTCAAGCCGATCAATAGTGGGTCTTTTGTTGGCGTGTATTAAAAAGCACAGCCGTGTAGGCCACTGATTCATCTATTGTGAGTCATTTTTTAGAAGAAGCATTTTAAAGCATTGCGTTCATATGATAGGACTCCTCATTTTGTTGCCTTTTTCAAATGAAAATCATACTGCTTCCTTAGCACAGCTTTAAAGCTTACAAAGTCCCTTTTGTTGTAGTTGTATACATGATGTTTTCAGCTTCTCCATTCTGTTTACATGCTGGAAGTGTCTTCCGGTCCACAGCAGCTGTAAAGGTTGCTTCAGGTGATGCAGTTTCAGTGCTGTGGCTCAGATTAACAACATGTTCTATGAAAAGGTGTCACAACAGAGCAACAGAGTGAGATTACAGCCCTACCTGGACCAGCAGTTTAACCCTTAAAAACGAATTAAGCAAAACAGTCACACCATCAGTACATTTTTACATCAGGAAGGATGACGGCATCTATCAATTGAATTTCATTACTTTAAATTATTTGTCAGTCTATCAAGTAATTTTAGCATGATAAACAGAACATTAAAAAATGGAAAGCAAAACAATCAGATAGCATCTTTTTTTTAAAATTAGAAGTCCAAATTCCACAAATATTAAATTTGCTAGAAAGTAAAACAAAAAAATAAAATATAATAAAACAACCATAATAAAGATGCATTGGAGGACCATTAATCTCTCTTGTTTTTTGGCATATTTGTTAACATATGACTTAAAGGATCAATGGGTTACCAGCCTTTGTCAGTAGCAACCATTTAAACTGACCACTCCTTTCAGCTGTGAATTGGAGACTGATCTCTTTCAGGACTTCAAATCTGAGTAATTTCTTGTTTCATAATAGACATGAATATAAGTGAAAAAAATACCTCTCAAATTAGTTTTTTTAGCCTTTATTTTGAACCAGCCTGTTGATCCAAAGAATGACTTACCTCTTTTTTTTCTGAAGTTTTCTTTGGACAAGAAATTAAATCCCCTTAGAGCTGAACAGTCAAAGTCCTCAGGAAGCAGAAGAGCTGGGTGGATGCTGAAGACACTGGCTGAATGAAAATCAGAGAGAGACAGGAGAAATGGTTTCTCTCTCTTCTCCTCTCCCATCCTCTCTCAGCATTATCTCCACCTCTCGCTCTCCCCTCCTCCTCCCAGGAGCCTCTCTGGCCTGCCTTTACTTGTTGCGGGAGGTTGGGGGCACCATCTCCAATGGGAGCCGCTGGATCACGGCCCCTGATGAAGTGCTTATGTGGCTCTTTACGATCTGTGGTTGCCATAGAGACACTTGTAAGCCTATTTGTCCACAATAAGCTCCATCAGCTGAAAGGGGAGCCTGAGAGCGATGAAGAGGCAGATAAAGAGGACAGAGTGGGTTGAGCAGTCAGATGGAAAGAGGAGGACAAATCAAAGAATGTTGTTTGGAGGACAGTGTTAGTTGTGTGGGAGTTCAGTGGTGCACTGGCAACACCTGCAAGAGGTCATCTGTGTAAATTAGCTTCCTGCAGACAAGTCACTGGGTTACACTGGATGGCCTGAATTACAGGAGGGGAGGAAATGTGCTAATTAAATGAGGAAATGTTTGTGAGTATGTGTGATGCACAAAATAGAGAGTCCAGACTGAATGTGCGGTTGTTATGTAGGAGGAAATGAAGGTTTGTTGGCTTATTCTGTGTGTAGGTGTGAGCAGCAGCAGCAGCTGCAGCAGCTAACCTCTGACAGTTTCCTTCTGCACATTTTCACTGTAACCTTAAAATCCTCATCACCCCTCCACAGCACTGCACCATCTACCTCCTCCTCCTCTTCTCTAATACACTGCTACATAAAATCCTGCGTGAACTGCGAACTCTATTTAGTCACTGTAGAAGAATCCACTACTGAGAGTGCTTTAAAGTAAGAGAACAGAAACATTTTCATTCATTGCTGCACCTTCTAATGATGAAATGGTCACACCAATATTGATCCCAAAGCACACACACACACACACACACACAAAGAAAGGATTTTAAATGAGTGACAAAAATGTGTGGTTCATAAAAATACTGCGGTAAACATTTTAAACAGGTTTGAAAAGTTTTTGTGTGACGTGGCAATGAGCCAGCATAAACAACCTGGAAGCATGAACAACCAAATTGAATTCAGCCATCATTGATTCATTATTTAACCCCAAGCTCACTCTGCTGTGACACTAAAAGCGTATAAAAGGTGGTTTTGCCTTGCCTCTAAAGGGAACAAGAGTAGGCGGCTACAGCTTGGGGCATGTATACAGCCTTCAGAGTACTGGCAACAAGTCACAAACACAGTGCTCAGTCTCTGATAACACAGTGTGTATTTGTTTTCGCAGTTATCTTAATTCAGTTCAATTAAATTGTATTTATATAGCACCAAATCACAACAGTCACCTCAAGGTGCTTTATATTGTAAAGTAAAAACCCCTACTTCTTACTGGCAGAACTCAAGCTATAGCTGCAGATGATCATCAGTTGGTCATCAGCTGGGTTTTCTTGAACTCACAAAAGGTGTTCCACAGAGATTAATATATGGTCCTATCCTGTTTATTGATTAGTAACAGCTTTATCCATCCATCCATCTACCCATCCATTTTCTTCTACTCATCCAATTCAGGGTCATGGTTGGGCTGCAGCCAAAGTAACAGTTTATTTATTTATTTATAAATTTTTGTATTTATTTTAGTCATTCAGAATGATCCGTTTAGACTTAGGTTTATACTAAATCCACATAAGACAAGCTGCATGCTCAGAGTATTAAGAGGTAGAGGTTGTCCTCCACAAATCTTTAGGAGTACCCAGAGGACATATAAATGGGCACAAGGATAAGACTACCTATGTGCTCCTTATAGAAAGGGCCTATGAGGTGACAGTGCTAACCACTACATCCCTGTTGTAGTGGTGCTGGCTATGAAAACTGTGATAAAATCAGACTCTATTCATAACAACGCAGGACTTATTTAAGATAAAAATCTCTTAAATTATAGGCCTCCATAAACCAAAGCATCATGTTTAATTCAAATCAGTTTCATTTACTTAGTGTCAGTTCACAATAATAGCTGTCTCAAGTGTTTTAAGGTAAAGAACCTAGAATACTAGCGAGAACCCCAACGATCAAATAGTCCTATAAGCAAGCGCTTGGCAACAGTGGGGAGGAAGAACTCCCTTTTAACAGGACGAGACCTCAGGCAGAACTAGGATAAGGCAGGGGCAGCTATCTAAGGCAGATGGCTGTGGGGCATGGAGAGACTACTAACAATAAATCATGGCTTAAGACAACATCCAAGCTAGTTAGCATTCCTAGTCAGGAACAGCATTTCCTATCATGCCATGAGGTTTAAAATTAAAGATGAGATAGCTTAGCAAGCTGCATCCAGAGACCATATGAGTGCATCACTCAGTCACAGATACTTAATTAGAAAATTCCAAATAAAATATTATAATTTTACTGACCAAAACTGGAGCACAGTTAATTAGTACCATTAATCCCACAGCAGGCCATATTATTAAAGATAAAAGCATTAAGAATATTCCAAAAAGAACCAAAAGCACAAAAACAGTCCAGTTAGCTTCAGTGAAGCATAGCAGACAGCTAACAGCTACAGCCACCTGTATCGGCATCCACCTCTCAGTCAAAGAGGACACACCCTTAACAATAAGCCTTAATACAATTTAAACAGGTGAGTTAAGACATTAATTAATTATAGAGGCCCAAACCATTTGTGTAGCAGGCTGTAAACATGGTTATTTCTGTGGAAAATTTGGCATTTTAACACAAGAGTCTATGGGACCATGGTAAAACTCATGAATCAGTTTTCTGACTTATATGACTGTCACAACGAGCCTCAAAAGCATGACACAATCTTTAAAAAATACAGTGTTCAGTTACGTAAATAAATCATATAATGGGAGGTCTCTCATGTCAGTTGAAGAGAGTTAGAGCTGCTTTATAGGCCCCATTCCTCCAAGCAGATAAGGTGAAAGTGTGTAGGGGGAAGGCACATGGGGTGGATAAGAATTCAGCCACAGTCTCCTGGGTCCACCTGATCGGTGCTGCATCTCCAACCAGGTCAGCTCCACCCACCAGTTTCCTGGAAAACAGATAAAGACAGTCCCAACAAGGAGATAAAGACATATAAACCAGTTTATTTTCTGTGGGTTGTGTGTATGTAAATGTAACATTATTAATGTCGCTTTTATTTCAGTCAGGAAGACCCTGCCAGTGGACAGTTTTGATCATTTTCCTTCTGTTCACAGGCATGATCTGTTTAAGAATGATAACCTACTACCTGAAGACCCTTGTATAGCCTATACCTAATTATTAAGAGATACTGATCAGTCTGGCTCTCCATACTGCCTTATTTGAGTTCACATTAAAAATGAATACAAAGTGGGTTTTGCTCTAAAAGCTGCATATGCATTGAGGTTTTCCAGGCACTGCTTTACAAGTAAAATATGTCACATAACACAGGATGAAGGTATTGCATACCTGCAAACATCCAAAGCCATTGTGTCATGAGTTTAGTTTGTCTTTATTTTTAAAAAAAAACAAAAACATGTTAGGTTCAAAGGAAGTCTGTCTGTCACAGCTTGAAGGGGACAGATGGGCAGGTAAGCTCTTGCTGTAATCCAACCAGATGACCAGTTTTAATCCTCTAAAGTGATTCCTTCCATCCGGCCCATGTGAACTCACAGAGCGAGCATCCAGGGGCCTCAGACACTGCGTCACTGGCTCTGAGTTCATTTGGACACTTTGGCAGATTTGATATGTGATCTGACACATCTCACTTTTGGTCAGCGTACTGTTCAAATCACACTCTCTGCATTTGCACTGAGTAACAGACAATTACCATGTGGGTGAAAATTGCTGAAGTTTAAGAATGTGGTGTTTTGCAGTCAAAATAGGCTCTTAAATGAGTTTTTCGTGACTGTCGAAAAGTATTATGCATTACATGATCAGCCAGAGAGCATCCGAAACAGTCAGGATGTGCATTTAAAAAGAAATGGTTCCACACTTTGAAAAATTCATTTATGCTGCTTAACCTATCTTAACATAAAGACTAAAGAACCCAGCATGGTACCATGCTGGTAGTCATGAGGTGCTAAGCAGAGCTTTGCACATCTACATGCTGAGGGGTTTAGAGTCATCATTTATCATTTACCTTTTCTGTAATCTTTTGCACATTAGATATGACTGTGTGTGTGTGTGTGTGTGTGTGTGTGTGTGTGTGTGTGTGTGTGTGTGTGTGTGTGTGTGTGTGTGTGTGTGTGTGTGTGTGTGTTTGGACATGCACACTTTTTTGGGATGTGCTGTTTTATCCAAATAAAGTTATCTTTAATAATATCAGGGGGCAATGTCAAAAATATGTGGGGTCACCAACATGAGCTACACTTTTTTATTGTATTGTTACTTGTCCTTTCATTTGGAAAAGACAGAAGTCTTTTCCAAATGAAAGGACAAGTAACAATACATGGATAAAACTGGGTGAGAATGTGAGTGGATTTATACTATATTTATAAGGAACCTCTGCAGTAAAGTGAAACTGAGTGTTATAAACAATGAAAACTGTCCACTGTAATGGGTCCTTCTTACCTTTGATATTTGTTGTTGGTTTGTTTGTTTTTTTACACTTTACCTCTTCGTGCTGAAGTCAGGGGCAAACCTCTGGAGCTAATTAAAGAAGTCAAATGGAAGTGGCAAAAACCTGCAGTTCCTCTAGCTGCCACTTGAGGCTCATTTCAAGAGGTCTCCATACACTTGCATGACAAAATGTCCAACCTTAGAGCGCTAAAAGGGATAGCCTGGTACAAAATACAGTTTGGGCCTCTGTGGATGTTTTTATTTATAACACCTGGATAATTGAGTTAGGGGCATAGCCACAATGATTGACAGGTGACCTGACGCAGGTAGCTGGAGCCTAATAGCGTTACCACCTTGAGGAATTTAATTAATTAATTAGCTGGTATCGGTGTCTGTGTGTTGCACATGTACAGTTTATGAATGCAGATTGATAGCCAGGCTTGTTAGTGTTAGATGATAAATTAGCTTTCCACCGGTTTATCCATATGAGGTCATTTATGGCTTGAAAAACTAAAATGGTGGCGACAAAAATACCACCACTGAAGCCTCAAGATGCGTGTGAGTGACATCACAGTGGTTGTCTTTTATTCTGTCTAGGGTTAACCTCTACTGTGGTTTCATTTCCTTTTCGAGGCAACTTTTCAATCAATTATTCTGTCTGTGCTTAGCACCATTGATTTCTCACTCCGTGTTGTTTGCTTTGTTGGCAACTGCACACCAGTGCGTTTCCATCAAGTGCCACATGAATGAGTGCTGTTATCTAAACGTTAGGGTTTTTTATATAGTTTCTTGGTTTGATGACTGAAATGAGACCTGTGGTTAACATGAGTTTTGGGCATTTTCACATTTTGTTCTACAAAATAAAATACGTAAGTAAACACCTGACTCCAGAGGAGCTGCTTACAGAGGTTTCCAGGGATGTTCAGTGTAATCAAGTGTTGGCACCGAAGTCATGCATCTGTGGTGCAGTCTGTCTGTGGTGTAGTCTATAGCCTAAAATTAGTGTTTTAGTTGTAGCTGAGCTTCAAAAATCAGAAAAATTGCTGTGAGTTCATGGAAACTGTCTTACTTATCAAAGCAAATAATAATCTTTTCAAATAATCCAAGAAAATGATAGGGGGAAAAAACCCCAGCTTTTTGTCAAGGGAACCAGGGCAACCAAAAAAAAACCTGTCCCTTGGCTGCTATTGTGTTGGTTGAATTTCTACAATCCATCTCTAAATAGCAGACAGAAAATCCAGGGGGAAACAGACTGAGGGTGAAAAATTGTTGTTTTAGCACTTCAGTTTTTGTACAATGCCAACAAATATGAAACAAATTGTTAAATTATGAAATTACGGCAGGTCGATTTTGTTACCTCTGGATGTGCAAATTGCTCATCCTGTTTTGATGCTAAGTTAGTCATCGTCTGTCGGTACAGAACAAACTAAAGGCAACCAGAACATCATTGACACAGTAGCTCCCAATCCATCACAATTCACAGGTTACTGTAATGTGTGAATAAAGATAGTGATAGTGTTCTTGTCCGGTTGACTGTATTGCACAAACTACTGAGATTTGTTCGGTGCATCAGGAGCAAGAATTTAGTGAAATTTTCAGTTGTGTGCATGGAGGTTATGCTGTGAAGATGGAAAAATGGATGTAAAAAGGTGCAACCTTGGCCTTGAGCACAACTTGGGTAAAGACATATTAGGTGATCACTGTGTGCAAGTTTCACCAAAATCTGATCAGTACTGTAGGGGGAGTAGCAGACAGATGGACAGAGGATGGGCACATTGCCTCAGCTGGATGAGCTTGTCAATTTAGAATCACCAATTAACCTAACCCCATGCATGTTTTTGGATTGTGGGCGGAAGCTGGAGTACCTACACAGACACAGGGAGGACATGCAAACTCCACGCAGAAAGGCCTCAGACTGGCTTCAGTTGGAGCTTCTTGCTGTCAGGCGACAGTTGTCTCCTTTCGCTACTGCTAACCATGTTTTAAAACTACATCAAGCTTTTATTAAACTGCAAGTTATGAATTTCAACATCTTATCGACAACAAAGCGTAGCATCAAGAATCTATTTTGCTGTGTTAATACATTTTCTTTTCTTCTGTTACTAAAGGTGAACTGGGTGATTTCATTTGTGTGTCTGACAGCTGACCATGATTAATAAACCCCCTAACCTCCGCAAGGTGAGAAGGACACACCGTATGTAGACGGTGAGTCAGAGTGACTCAAGCAGGGAATTGATCACAGGAAGCCTGAACAACACCGCTAATAAGAGGTGAACAACAATGGACGTCATGCCCCTGTGAGTTGACCTGGTCACTCTCTAGTAATTCTCAGAGGATCAAACAGGCAGATTTTTCCTGAAAAACGTATAAATCCACTCACATTCTCACCCAGTTTTATCCATGTTAAAATCTACATTTAAATACTTTCAGTGATACTTTGAACTTTCTTTGAGTTTGAAGGGTGTTCTACAAACAAACTGGCCTCTGTCTAAGGTGGTTTCATGCAATCTACTACGGATCACAATGAAATCAGATGATTTAATTTCCTCAGAGCTTCATGCATTTGCTATACTCGAACACACCACAAGGGGGAAGAAGCTGACCACATTAATTACCCATAGGCTTCATGCAACCTGCATAAGCCCGTTTATGCCTCTATCTCTGCGAAAACAGAGGTTTGCTGGCATAATAATCATCACAGGTGGCGTGAGACGTGTTACACAGGCTTTGGTGGAGAAAAGGGGCGCAGAGGGAACAAACTGTTTTGAGAACTCATCCGCCACATTCTTGAGATGAAAAGCCTGAAAGATTTGATCAAACAAACAACACACAGCTTCACCTGCTGAACAAACATTATTCCACATGCATGAACACATTCCTCTGTGAACTATGAACACACATTAAAGGAGTGGGGAAGACTTATCTGTTAGATATTATTTGTTAGATATTGTCTGTTAGTAGACAAACCTGTGCAGAAAAGTGACATTAACCTTTAGAGCTTGCTGTGCAGCACATGAAAAGATAACAGATATGAGCAGTGGACAAAAACAGACTGCTGAATGTGAGCTTTGTTTTGATTGTCAGCCTCTTATACACACGTATCATGGCTTTGTGCGCTCCACACTAAAGCAGACTGAGTAGCAGTCACATGATGAGCCGAGCACAATACACCGACACTGAAACCGACTGACGTCAAAGGTCTGTTCCTCTGACACTGACTTTTTGTCTGTTTTTTGTTTCAAATGTTTTCTCTGTTGTGTGATAATATTCACCTTGAGTTCTCAAGATTATTGTGCTTAATGCTGTTTGATAGAGCTCACCACATCTCATCTTCAAAAAAGAGCGTATTTAAGTGATAATCTGAACTCTGAACTCATGATCTGACCTTGAGCCCTGACCTTTATCGAGTATTGTGAAAATGCCCCAAAACTCTAGCTTGAATGTGGGTTTTGTGGATAAAATATTTTTGAGGTCTCCTGTTTTGGCTTCATGTCCACAGTTAACAAAATTCACCGACTAGCACCCGTAATGCTCACAAATCCATGTTATATACACCTGTTTCACTGTAGGCAAACAGAAACGTCACATCTCATAATTTGTGAGTTTTAAAGTCAGTACACGCTGAATGTGTTTGGATATTGTCTTGCTAAAATAAGCAATCCTCCCATGAAAATGATGCCATCTGGATTGCAGCATGTGTTGTTCCTTTTTTATTTATTTTTATATTTTGATACTTAAAAATTGTAAATTTTAAAAGCAGGTCTTTCATTGTAAAAACACTGCTTACTGCTGCTTAAAACCAGCTGCTCTGCATTTAGAAGTAGAAACAAATGAAGATTTTTAGCCAAATTTAGCCATTGACAGGGACTTCATGGAAACAGAAGAAGAGAAAAGTAACCAGAAGGACCTTGACACAAAAAGACAACTTATCAGAGGGCTTTCACAACCTTGGTATTTCTATCATGACATTTTGTTGCTTCTTTTATCCAATCCATCTTCTTCCTTGTTTTACTCAAACTTGATTTTGTAACCATAAAGCCTTGAAACAAAAAACATGTTCTCTGACTTGTGACTGGAACTGAAATTGGCCTGACAGCAAAGCTGCCCTCTGGTGTGACAATGAGGAAGGAAGTGCAGGGCAGATCACATGAGAGTAGAGAGAGAGAAAAAAAATTGCTGACATCCCCATTTTCATTGGCCTTTGTCCAGCGATCCATTTCACTAGAAAAGCCTCTGTGGGGTGTGCGGAGTGTGTACTAAGGTCAGTGAATCTGTGCTGGGAGATGAATGCGCTCATAGCTGGTGGAAAAGTAGTTGTAAAGAAACTTTAAAATCAGGCTCACAAATTGATAGCTTACCTCTCTCTAAGGTTCAAAATTACACCTACCAGCATCTCCAGAACTCTTTAATCAGCACTTATCATGCTTGAAGTCAAGTCGTGCAGCGATTGGTTCAAAGAACAGCTGTTTACCTGTTGGCTCAATCCTATTGTGCAGCACTGTGTTTGCGAAGAAATAGCAGCTGATGAATTTGTCACTTACAGAACTTTAGAGACGTTGGATTCTGTTACTTTTGGGAAAATGCCAATTTGATTGTTTCCCTCCGTTTTGAAACTCTGAGCTAATATGCAGCTCCTTAACACTACAAACTGTATACTACTGTGCAAAAGCCTTGAGCCACCCATCACTTCATCTTGTAACACATTTATTTCATCTGATTCTCTGTGGCTATGAGGAAGCTTCCTGAATCCTACCCACAATGACACAATCTGACCAAAAATGACAACAAATAAGTGACACAACTCCTCTCCGCTGACAGAGTCTCCCTTTCAAATTTGTTGCCCTTCATAGGTTCATAGGACAGAGTTGAGTAGTATAACTATTGCTCAAGACCACTCTGAAAAATTACAATAAAGTCTGGCTCCTTGGAATCAAAGTACAAAGAAATGAGGGGTGGCTCAAGAGTTTGCACAGTGCTTTATATATAAGATGGACATACCTGCATTGAACACCCAGGTTTGTGAAACCCAGTTTTGAAACCAACATTTTAGCACAGTTCAGCACAGTTTTTGAAGCCAGAGATGACAATATCTCAGCATCACACAGACACCTGCTAATTAGTGCTGAGTAAGAAAAAAAAATCACTTATTAAAACTTGAGAGCTGACTACTTGGATGGTCTGTTAGGACAATTAACCACACAGCAAGTTACATTTGTCAGATAATTGCATTAAAAATGCTCCAAAAGAAACAAACACAGCTTCTTGCCAAACACACAGATACCTGTAAGTGCTGAACTGTTTAAACCTGTATTAACTGACAGCAGTATGAAAGTAAACATGGTGAAACATGCACCACTCATATAAAATCTTTTCTTGCGCCAGGTAGTTGTAAACTGTCGAGCTGCCGTTTGAGTCTCTCACAACATCAAAAGAGCTGCGGCGTGTAAAGTGCAAAAAGTGTGGGATGGAAAAACGTCAAAACACTGTGAGGGGAACCGTAGAGCTGTGGGTGTGCTGGATCCAACATACATAATTATTACATCGAGCTCTTGAAGCAGCTTTGTCACCAACAGGTCCAAACACCACATGAACAAGAAAAATGATGACATACTTTATAAAAGCATGTTATGTAAAACATATCCCAGTTTTCCCTGTTCACTCAACTGCAGGGAGATCAGCCAGCCAGCTTAGAGTCGGGTAGTCAGCTTGGCATGGACACCCTGAGGCGTGATTCGCTGCCTGTCACTGCCATATTGCAATGGCAGATGGCTAGAAATGTAATGAAATGAAAGAATAAAATCCTCCTTGCAAATTGGAGTTCACCTTCTGTGCAGAATGATATCTCTTAAGCCTGGGAATTGGCAAATTATTGGCTAATTGATTTAGTCCAAACACTGTAAACATTCCCTGTTTGTCTCAGCTGCAGTGTCATTGATGCTGCTGATCATCGTGAGGCTTCTACGCAGAATAATGTCTCCTTTTTTCTTGCAGATGAAGTTACCCTCCTGTATTTTTTACATAAAGTGAAAGTGAAATGAGAGGATTTGGCTTGTACTGAATACTGATAAAATAATATCTTCAATATTTCTTTTATTAACTTAAAAAATAGCATGTGTAACGAGAAAAAAAGTGCAGGGAAAAGGCATTTCTGAAAGTATTTATTTTCAGGAAATTAAAGTTGCGTTATAAATTTATCTGCACTTGACTGACAATAATGTTTTTAGACCTTTTACTGATAGTTTTTAATGTTTATAAAATTATTCAAATCCGTTATATTGCACTGATGGTTGTCTATGATTGTCCAATCTCCCTCCCCTCACTCCCAACCACCCACAGCAGATGGTAGCCCCTCCCTGAGCTTGATTCCGGTGGAGGTTTCTTCCTGTTAAAAGGGAGTTTTTCCTTTCCACTGTCACCAAGTGGTTGCTCATAGGGGGTCGAGCAATTGTTGGGTTTTTCTCTCTATAATTGTAAGGTCTTTACTTTACAATATAAAGCACCTTGAGGTGACTGTTGTTGTGATTTGGCACTATAGAAATAAAATTGAAGTGTGAGAAAATATTTTTACAAATTTGAACTCACATTAAATTTGGCAATGACTGGTTATCATTAGCTAACAGGAGCCTTACGTTTGCCTTTCATGTTGCTTATTAACCAGTGTACATAAAAATACCCACAAAAAGAACAACCCCTCAGTACAAATTCACACATAGAAAGGGTCGACACTCTTATCGCTGGCAGTTTAGCTTTTAATTTATGCTTAACATCAAAGAGTTAAACTCCAGACCCACAGAAACTTTTTAAAGTGAGAGACAAAATGGAGGACACTGCAGGTCCTTTGCCCCTCAGAACACCTTTCATCATAAATAATTTAAAAGACCGAATGTCCTTCCAAGAATAAATGATAGTACAAGACT
The DNA here is from genome assembly GCA_024447675.2 of Pterophyllum scalare. Lineage (NCBI taxonomy): Eukaryota > Metazoa > Chordata > Actinopteri > Cichliformes > Cichlidae > Pterophyllum > Pterophyllum scalare. Next base: position 242,948 of record JAMQGT020013974.1, read on the forward strand.
GCAATAAGCTGGGATGCTAGTATAGCTCACCAGGTTACATACGCAACCCATACAGTAACCTGTGCCGTAAGGCTATTGCACAAGCCCCAGGTTCAATGAAGTTTGTCTTCTCCCACCTTTCCTGTCCTAAAACTCCCCCCAAAATCATATGCTTACATATGAATATATATAAATGAATTCAACAACCTTACCATTGTTTTTTTTCAGTGTAGGAAGGGTCTGAATTCTTACATGAACTGGATATCGCATTCTTATCCTTAATTTAATTTAAATTCTATTTTTAAACGTACAAATCACTCCAATAAAATGTTTTGCTTTGTCGTTGTGAAGTATCGAACTAAAACAAGTTCAAAATGGGTCTGAAATATGACAAAATGTGGAAAACACTGCACTGGACTGACAAGTTTAGAAGACACACAATCTGTGTGTGTGTGTGTGTGTGTGTGTGTGTGTGTGTGGGGAGCATATCAAAGCCTCTTCAGTCAGGGATATTCCTTCCAGTCGTGAGCTTGCTGTTTCTCACACATGGTGACTATAGCGTGAGTGTGTTGGTCGGGAGGAGGGAGGAGGAAGAGCTGTCCAACAGCAGCTCGTACCTGTTTGTGTTTGTTTCCAAAATAATGTTTCTGAATCATCAAAAATCTGTGAGCTGAAGGAGGAGAACGTCAGGGGAAAAGGAAGGACAGCTAAGATTGTGTAACAGCAAAGGCCTGTTTGCAGCTTCATCGTGACATGTGACAAAATGCAGAGGAGTTGCTGTTTGGCCTGATTAAATTATCACCAAACAGTTACATGATTAAAAACAACTTTATTTACCAGTCAGAGAGAAGCTGAGAAAACTAGCTGGTCATTCCTTTTATATTTGGCTGTACAGCTCTTTTCTGGAATCTCCCCACCCAACAGACCAGGCATCGATGGCATGACATTGATTAACACGCACAAAAACGAAGACCCTGAGTAAAGGTGGGTTGCAAAGCAGCTTGCAGAAGCAGCCCCAACTGTAGGCGGCTGAAGCAGCTTAAAAAACACAGTCCATGTGAGATTTGCCAATAGCACATGTAGAAGAGTGTGAGTTGAGCAGTCAGCTGAAGTGGGCTGGCACTGAGATCAGCTGATACATATTTCACACTTTGTTCAACTGACAAAAGCCAGAATTATGGCTGAATAAAGCTGCATAATAGGAAACTTTCCATGAGGGTGTGTACAATTCAAAAGGAGCTAAAATACTATAAACATAGATGCACAGAAAGGTAACTAACCACATTTATAAAGAACCCTTCTCTAGTTTCAGTTTACTAAACTTGGTAGTATGGTAGCAGGATTTTACACTGAAGTGATGACATAATGATATTTACTCAAATATAAGTCTGCTAATATTTAACTTTCACGTGTCTTCAGATCTTACAGAGATGATAAGCTGCTGCAGTGCCCACATACTGAAATGCTAAGCAGATGTTACGTGAGTCCATGTGACATTAAAATGGGAAATTTCCCCATGTGCTGATTGGATGATAGAGGAAGGGGCGACAGTGAGATGGTTTGGTGTCGATCTCCACTTTTCTCTTCCTATCACGCTGTTTATCACTGAGGAATTAGTTACCGCAGGTTGAACTCTGCGATCAAAGTCTGAGAGGCTGGCAAGTGAGGTAAGGCCGTACAGTACGGGCTGTCAGTGAAACATTAACTGAATCTTTTCCCTACGTCTTTCTTCACAGCCATGAGAAAAAGACAAGATTTGATTTGATCTTCACTTTTTTTTTAATCATTTAACAAGAATTCAAAACACTGTCCTCATCAACATGATCTTAGATGGAGTACTCACTGGGTTATTTGTTGAAGTACACAATCAAAATCCAAACTCGATTCAATCAAAAGTAAAAATGTAGCAACAGTTACAAATGTCTTAAAAACGCCTTTGATAAACCAGCATGTCTGGGTTTTTTTCCCCACTGTCCACATCTCCATAACATCAGCATTTCAGCAGCGCTGATAAAACTCTTATCGTGTGAGCGCGATAAACTGGAGATAACTTTAGAGAGAAATCAATTTTTGACCTTTGAAACTGCTGCTTGACCAACAAGAAGAAACTCAAAACACTGCTGTGATTAGCTTTTCTCTGCAGACTAACACAGTCACATGAATGAAGTTTTAGCTTTTTCGCTGCTGTTTACATTTTAAGACACACACTTAACACATATGCATTTTCTTGCTTCTGAATGTGCAGTAACCTTATTTCAGAGGTTCTATTTTTAGACACAAGGATACTGTTTTGCTTTTAGGGCTCCTTTTTGGTGTATAGCTTCCTTGTTTCCTCCCTTTAGTTGTGACATTATTTTCAAGCTGTGCATTCCTGCTGTGATTCAGTCCTTTTTATGGGGACTATACAACGTTGTGCTTTGCCTGGTGTAACACTCCCACCCCATCCCTCCTGCACACTTCTTACCTTTATCTTAATGTCAGATGTCACTGGGAAAGACACACACATACAGGGATTCCTTCCTTTAGCAGTTAGCTTTCGTTAAGGTCTATGTGTTGGTCATTCTACTTTTGTTTCAACTTGTGTCCAAATATCTCAACAATCAGATGGTCATTAGTATTGAACCAGAGGGAAGGCTGTGTGGGAAGTGAAGTAAGGAGTGGACAGCCATGACTGAGACCTTGATTGTGGTGTTCCCGGGTCTATCCTCCCTCTCCTGTTGCGTTTTGAAACATACTTGTAATCTGAGGAGTTCGCCTTATTCAGCCTCTTGCCTTCTTGGTTTGATTCTCAGCACTCCCCATCTTGATGCTGCCTTACAGAGATAAGCATTTCTGGTAGCACTTTATAATACAACTCTCAGCTAAAGGTGCAATTCCACTAAAATTCAATGAATTTTCAATGTAATTATATTTACCTACAAGTACTAACAGGTAAATACACTAGGATAAGGGGGGGGACAATTCGAGATTTTACAGGAAAGAAGAAATAATTATACTGTAAGTAATCATAAGTTGTGTGTAACTTCAGGTATTTTACTGAACAGGAGACACAAATACTCTAAGTAATTTTAAGTAGTGGATAACTTCTACCAGTAAATATTTATGGGTGAATATGTTTACATCATATTTTAAGATAAAATAAATAGAAATTCTATTTAATTCTAGGGGAATTACACCCGTTGTAGCCCTTAGCTATTATTATAGTTATGTGAAGACTCCTACCATCTCTTGAAGCTGGTCCTGCTGTCTTTGCCTCTGTGGTGTTATGATCCAGCGGTTGTTCAGCTTATCTCTTGCAGTTCTTTGTCAGGAAAATATCAGCTGACTTCATAAAACTTGAAACTTGTTCAAACATTTCTTTTCTGTCCTTCAACTTCAGTGGGTTAAAAACTCCTTTTCAAATTGCCAAGGGATCCGTCGATAGCCCTCACTGGTTCCTGTAGACCATCCTGGAAGGCATGTTGCCAACAGAAGTGCAGTCATCTTTTTGTTTCTTCCTCATTAAAGTAATTTTCCGCTCATTTGATTTGAGAGTTGCCTTGAAGGGACAAAATATGCCACTCATGTCTCTTCTGTCCATGCTGTCCTCAGTCAGCAGAGAAGCTGAAAGGACAGTATTTTTGCATTATATTCAAATGCATAATTACATTCATAATGCACAATAATTGTTTGTCTATACTTTTTAATGGGGATTTGCAGCATTGTGCTCATTCAGTTAGAGATCAGTTCAGGGTTTGGGGGGGGGGTTCGCCTGCAGAGCATCTGGTTAACATTCCAGCACTGCTAATCTCTCTCTAAAATGGACAGGGCCTTTGTGGCTACAAACCTGCCATGTGGTCAGATTAAAGAGAGAAGTGTGAGACAGAACAGTCTGGTGGTGAAATCCAGGGAGATTCCTAAATGATTTTTCTTTTTTTTTTTTAATCTCTCAGCCAGAAGTTTGGATCTCATGTCATATTCATTTCCTACCTGGGAGGTCTGTGAGTCACTCTGAGAAATCACTCTAATCAACTGGGCACTAATGAACTGGTTTACTCAGTATATACAGCATCCGTCCATCCGTCCATCCATCCATTCAGGATTGCAGGGAATGAAAAACTAAATTAATAATAATGCACACTGCATCCTGTAGGGTATCAAAATTACTTCTTTTTTTCTTTTTCTTCTTTAAGTTCAGCTGTGGATTGATGCTATGTTCAGCATGTTAGACCATTTAGCAATTTTACTGTGAGTTTCTGTTGTTTACAGATAATTGCTAACTAAATTTAAGACTTAACCAAATCTGTTTAAAAAAACACACACACACCCTCTCAACCCTGTGCAGTTGTTTTGAAGGTGGAAATTACTGTTTGTTTGATTGACTGTGGCCCTTCCATGTATCCTTTGTTTTCCAGCACCAGGAGTTGCCTTTTGTTTAGTACAGCCAGCATTTGTGGAGATGTTTCAGTAAAAACCTTAAATCTGAAGCTCCCAATGCTGCTAAAGGAAAAGATGACCACCAAAATCAGTACTAATGTTACTAACGTTCAAAAAAACAGCAAGTAAGTAAGAAAAATGATCAAAAAAGGAATGATACCACTGCTGTTTAAAAATAAATAAATAAAGCACCGGAAATGTACCTATCTGCTTCATTCTCATTGATATTAACATGCTAATGTCATAGATCCTGCAACAACTTCCTTTTTCACAGGATCTATGACATTAGCATGTTAAATGTTAAGGTTCATGAGAGTACAGTTAAGAAAAGACTGAACAAGTATGGCTTGTTTGGAAGGGTTGCCAGGAGAAAGCCTCTCTCTCTAAAGAGAACATGGCAGCACAGCTTAGGTTTGCAAAGCTGCATCTGAACAACACCTACTGAGTCAAGTATGAACAGAATGCATTGCTA